>PITA01000016.1:350313-372252 GCA_004023965.1 Spilogale gracilis
CCTCCCTTCCTTCCTTCCTTCCTTCCTTCCTTCCTTCCTTCCTTTCTTCCTTCCTTCCTTCCTTCCTTCCTTCCTTTCTTCTTTCCTTCCTTCCTTCCTTCCTTCCTTCCTTATTGAATAGGCGAGATTTCAAATGTTCAGTAAGTACTTTTTAAAGCCTAAGTTACTACACTATAGTAAATCTTAGTATGATAGGTGTCTTAAGTTGGATTACCTAGAGACAGATCTTGAGAGAAGGTTTTAGGTACAGAATTTATTTCAAAGCTGATGTCAACAAGCTCCCATATAGGAGTGGGAGTGATACATGGAAATAAAACCAAGCAGTATAATGCAACTCATCAGGTGAATTACTGCTGTGGTCAACTAGAACTGAACCCCACTGGGTTCATAGACCTTATTGTTACACCACATTAGAAGCAAGGGAGCTGGGGGTGTTTATAGACCAAACTCCTGCCAGTCCTTGATTGATCAATGCTTCTGATTTCAAGAAGAGGGCAATTGACTCAGCTACCTCTTACTCCTCCTTGCTTGCTTGGATCTCGTTGGCATCACCAACAAAGCCCTTAGGCAGGGAACTTCAGCTGTTTACTGTGAAACTCATTGGCTGGAGCACACAGGAATAATAAGAACACAGAAGTAATTGATAGGACACTGACCACATCTCTCACAATGAGTCTGAAAAACTGAATATAAATTCCAACTACGAAGTGATAAATATTTTCTCAAAGGACAATTATCAACTGTAAAATGCGTATCAGAAATTATTCAAGCCCTCTAACATCAGAGAAATACAGATTAAGACTTGTAACCTATTATTGGTGTATTTAGGTGTCAAATTTTTGTAAAAAGTAAAATTATAAACCCAAATACAGTCAGGTGTTATTAAATATATTAAAATCACTTTAATAAGCATTTTGGCACTGTATTTCAATAGTTAAAGCAATTTCTGTACACTTTGACCTACAACTAAATTTCTGGGAAATCAGCATTAAAAAAATTAATCAAAACATGAGTAGAGTGATATGTATCCAAAAAATGGGGATATTAAGTGAGTTATCGTGTATGCAATGAATATTTATATAACCAATGAGGTTATGGTTGCGAAGATTTTCATGGAAATAAATGCTTTTACTGTACCAAAAAACTGAAAATATTTGTAAGAACAGTACACATGCATTTTTGTTAAAGCTATCTTATCTTTCAAGAACATTAAAAATTTATAAGAGAAAATATACCCAAAATGCTAACAGTGATTAGAATGTAGCATCAGTGTCAATTACAGTATTTTATTGGCAAGTAACAGAAAATTCTGCTTATACTAGCTTTAACAATGAAACTTACTGCTTGTGTGCCTGGAAACCCAACAATTGAGCTTCAGATTTGGTCTGGCAGCTCAGCTAGGTTATTAAGACCAATTGGTTTCCTTCCCTTCACTCTGCCTTCTGTGTTGTCTATTTCATGTTCAAGCAGCCTGTCCTCTTGGATGTTACTTCGACTTCAGCAGAAACTAGAACTAGTTGTTATACGGGTCAAAATAAGGGCTTCCCTTCTGCAAACATTGAACAAAATCCCCAAGTTCTGAGTTATATGCCTTTCACTGAGCCAAAAAATATGGCCGAGGATAAGATTGGCTTTAAGCCAATTTGGGCACCCCTGTGCCGCTGTGGGTAGTTCAATTCCATTCTACATCCATGGCTGCCATACAGTGAGGGAGACATAGCATGAGTGTTGAGGAATAAATGACAATATCTACTATGATATCTAAATATATGTGTGTTCATACATGTGGGTGTATGTACACACAGATGCATACATACCTATCTACAGAGAAAACACAGCTGAACTCCCAAGCTGATTCATTTGTTCATTGACTCATTCAGGTGACACATACTTACTCAGCACATATCTTATTCCAGATACTCTTCTAGGCACTGCAGACATAACATTAAGTAAGACAGATGAGGTCCCTGATCTCAGTGAGAGAAGATGAGCAATACAAAATTAAATGAATAAACAAACAAACCAAAAACAATGTGAAGGAATTAAAGCAAGATGCCTGTTGGAGTAGTAAGATGGATTTTTTGGGTAGGGTGATTGTTTAGGAAAGGACTTTTTGAGGAGGAACTATTTAAGCTGCCGTGTTTATGAAAAGAAGAGCCACCCTGGCAGAGATCAGAGTATAGAGCACACAAAGAAGGTGGCTCATTGCTGCAAAAGGCCTAAAGATGCAAGCACTCCTGAGATTCTGGAGAAAACAGAAAAGTCCTATGAGGCAGAGATACGGGTGTGAAAATAGATTCAGCTGAGGAGGGTTTGGAGAGGTATATAGATATCAGGCTATGTAGAAGTTCAGAAACCACTATAGGCATTTGAGTTTCATGCAAAGAACAATGAGACACATTGGAATATCTTTAGTAGAGAAAGATAAATATCTGTTTATGTCTTTAAAAGATTTCTTTATGGGCTGCTTATAAATGGATCATGAAGAGATGACAGAGAATCCAGTTAAGAAGCAGCTCTACCAGTTCAGGATGATGGTGCTTTGAATGCAGAAGGGATTGTAGATGGAGAAGAGTGGACAGCCTGAGATGTACTTTGTGGAGCTAATGCTGTATGTCATACTGATGCAGAAAACAGAGAATAATGGCTACTGGTTTTTTTGTTGTTGTTGTTGTTTTTTTCACTTAAGCAACTGGTGTATTAATGAGCTGGGACTAAGCTGAGAAAGACTAGTAAAGATTTGGAAAAAAAGGAAATAAGAGAATTAAGAATACTTTATGAAAATTTGAAGGCTGTGATGTCTGTTCGTCATTCATGAAGAGTCAATTATATATTTAGAGTCCCAATGCAGAAATGAAAATAAGGTCTACTCATTCAAAAAGCAGGGGGGGAAATACCATTAAGGATACTAACATATAAAGCTTTTTTACTTTGTTCTATGGTCTCTCTCTTGATTTGTCATGGGATTTTTAAATTTGCTGTTTAATATAACTCCAAATTTTAAAGAATGAGATTGTACATTATTGGCATGAATTTTGCCATTCACTTTCTTGTTGTATAATAATTTTTAAAGATTTTATTTATTTATTTGACAGAGAGAGACTGAAAGTGCACAAGCAAGGGGGATAGTAGAGGGAAAGGGAGAAGTAGAGGTGAGCAGGGACCTCCCTATCCTCTCCTCTCTTCAATCTGGGGCTTGATCCCAGGACCCTGGGATCATGACCTGAGTTGAAGAGAGCCACCTAGCCAACTGAGCCACCCAGGTACCCCTGTGTAATGTTTTTTAAAAGCAAACATAAGAACCTTCAACTCATACAGAATCATCCAAATTATCAATTCGTACTGCATAGTTCATATACACATATATATTTTGGCTGTCCTGCCTTTCCCCTACTGACACAAATAAGTAGGACTCCTTGGTCATCCATGTTTCTTAAAATGTTGCTGCCTTTTTTTCTGAATTTGAATCAAGTTTTGATTCTAAGGGAAGATATGGTTTCTCATAGCTTCCAGTGCCTCTAGATATAACTTACCTTGTGCTCACATTGAATTGTCTCATTGAATTCTCGTGCATTGTGGATACACAGGAAGTGTGTGCTTGTCTGTATTGCAAACACTATATGTGATTGGTGCAACAAGGAATAATGGACATGCATATTACATGTATCTCCTTTACTCATGTGCCATCTTCATTGCCCTGGAGTTCAGTTACAAAACACATGTTCAAAGACAAAGTGATTAAGAATTTTAGGTTGGTAAAACCCATGAGATGATAATATTTAAAGTAGACAAGCATGGTCACTTATATTGAAAGCTGCTGAGCAGCTAGGCAAGATGTGGACAGAAATGCCATCATTGGACTTGGCAACATGGAGGTAATCAGTGATCTTGATGGAAGCAATCTCTTTGGTGTAGTGGAGATAGATAACTGTTAAATTAAACCTTCAGGAGACAAAACAAACAATCAAACAAAACAAAACACCCTTCAGGAGATGATGTAGCATGAGAACAGAGACAACAATGATTTTGCTTTTTCGAGAAACTTTGTCAGGAGAATGGATAGAGAAATGGGGCTGTGTTTGCAGAAGGATGGGGTATCATGGAAATGATATTAATGTGTATGGCTGAAGTTCATTTTAATGCTGCGGTTATTCTATTCTATGAACTCACTGTAAGTTTTATGTCCTTTCCAAACTATTGGATATTATGACTGTTTTTCCCTTTTTTATTTTAACTGTTTCTAAATACATTTTGTATTTTAAAACAATGCTTCATGAATGTTCATATATACATCTGTTTTCCAAAATGGTTGTACCAACTTACACTTCCATCAACAGGGAACATACTTCCCAGTTATTCATATTCTAATTCATGAGTGTGAGACCTGACCAAATTATCCTTCAGACCTCTCTATAAGCACCCATGTTCTAAATGATCTCACTTTGAAGTTCTCTTTGATCTCTGCTAATCAAGCTTTACTCTAAGCTCCCCAAGGGATAGAGGGCTTTTTAAATTTTTGTTTCTTGTTTCTCTCTGAGCAGGACCCTGGGGTATCAATGGGTGATTACAATGATAGTTTCTTTTATGGCTTTCAGGCCATGATCAAATGAAAACAAAACAAAAAGTCAAGAATTCCATGCCTCTTTAAGCCTGTTTTATCAGGGTAATTGAGCATTTACATTTTGCAGTCTGTAGTTGATGAACATCATTTCATGGGCAAAAGAGGAAGAAGATAAATGTGGATCTTTTTAGAATTTCCTCTAAGACTTTTTATTTAAAGTCTGATTCATGGTGAAGCATATAGATTAGATCTCAAAAGTTTCCAGCAGTTTACACAGCAAAAGAGAAGGAATCAACAGCAGAGAGAGTACTCTGGTTAAAAATGATAAGGTTAAGATGAGGGAATCCTAAGATCTTAGAACTTTAGACTCATTAGAACAAAAATATAAATAATAAATATGATTCTTAATCATTTTCCATCACAAAAAACTTAGTGGTGGGAAGTATCTTAGTTTGAGTTGTAGGTCTTAAGTCAAGAATTTGGATGAAAGTAGTTTACTTTGAAGGAGTTCACAGGAAATAGCATTAGAGGGAGTGAGACAGGGAAGGGATATAGTCAACAAAAGATGTGTTATCAAGCCAGTTACCATTATGGGCAATCAGAGTCAATCCTACTGTAAACTGAGAGGCAGAGTTTTTCAGTTAAGCTGCAAGGAAGTTGGGGTATATATCCACCAACTCCTTTAGTCGTTGTTTGAAGGCTGTTTCCAGGAAACATTGTTTGGTAGCACTTTGAGTCTGCTCGACACTTAGCAGGCTCTAGCCAAAAAGATCCTAAGGCTGGTAGTTGGAAGTCAAATCTAAATGCAATAAAACTGTAAGAGAGGGGCATCAACAGGAGTGGGGCATCGACAGAGACTTGGGTTGGGGGGACACAATAGTAGTTAAAACAATGTTCCTCCAGTACTTGTTTCTGTTACTACTCCAAATGGGGAACTCCCACAACCACTTTGGAAATCAGCTGTTGAGTCTAACCTATTGATTGACATATGAGGACATAGAGGCTCAGTAATATTTTAAGTGACTTGCTCAAGGGTACACAGATACAACAGGAAAATCAGAGATCTTGATGGATTAGTATATGAGTCAGAAGCACATCATCAATAAATTGTGTATCTTCAAATATTTTGAGAGAGAGGAAGGAAGGAGCTTCTTGAACATTCAACCAAAGCATTTCAAAATGAAAATTGCTTAACTTATACTTAGCCCCAACAAGACTCAGAATCAGACAAGGATATTAGACCAGAAGACATCCAGGATCCCAATAAGAGTTTTCCTTTTGCCATGAAAGGTAACTATTGTGCCCACAGAATATATCTGTGGATAGACAGAGTCCCTATGACTGTCCCATGTTTTGTTTCTCAACTGGGACAAAATTTGGCAAAGGAGAATCATGGGAAGTGAGCAAGACATTCTTTTTGTCCTTTGAACTAGATCAGGATCAAGCTTTGTCCCTATCCTAGTACTTCAACTGGACATAAGTTCTCCTGTTCTGGGGTTTTGATCATCATCCCTTTGTTGGACAGGTTTGATTCACCATTAAATGCAAAAATTCCTAGTTGTTGTTCAACTCACCCAAGAGTGCTAGTAGAAGGATTCGCATTGATCTGACTTGTTTAAGCAGTCAGGTTGGATCAGACTTTAAAGTGGAATTTGCATCTTTAATCACCTTGATTTGATTTCCCTTTAGCCCAACATGATATAAGAATTGATATACACCCCACCTCCAGAGATTGTGGTCTATGCTATTTATTCAATCCCTTTATTTTATACCAGTAACAAGCTTAGCAATGTATTTCAGTCACCACTTCAAACTGATTGACCCAGCTGAAGAAGAAACAAGTCCTCCTGTCTCATGGAGGACACCCCATCTTCAAACAGTTGCATATTAATTAAATCATAAATACAATAGACTAATTTATATGGTACAATAAAAATATCCCAGTTAAAATCACACAAACCTGCATATTTTCAAGTGCAGTACACATTTTTTAAATTGCCAAGAAAATATAATTACTTCTTTAATTTTATACCTCACAGTTGATTAAATTAATATTTGAAAAATATGTGATAATTAGTGGGCACTTCTGCCTAATTTTCCTTAAAGCCCTATCCTTCCCTGAAGCACTTAACCTGCATAAAAGAATGTTACTTAGATGTTCAAAGACTGTGCTCTGCTGTAAAAGGCATTCCTAAGAGCACATCTCTGTTACTGATGAAATTCCTCCAATCTGGGATGAACAAAGTATAAAGCAATAAATAAGAGACCAAGGAGAATAAAGTAACTGTCTCTGACCAAACAGTCCTTATTCTAAATATAGTTCAAGAATTTCTCTTTAAAAAAAAAAGAACTTCTCTTTTCAGCTTTAGCAGAAGGTTTAAAGATGACACTTAACATTAACACACTTCTAGATATTTCCAGGCAATAATTTAATGCATTATACTCCAGTTTTTAATATAAGTAGGGGCATGTTTCTATGAAGAATCAAAAAATACTTCATTATTCATTTCTCCTAATAGTATTTTCAAACATTCATTTGCTTTTTATTTTATCTAGCTGAACTGAAGTTAAATGCAGGGCAGTGTTTTCTTTTGGGTTTTTCTTGTTTTATTTTTTTTTAAATTGTAGCCATCAATTAATAACTAGCTATATAAGAATTCATATATCATTTAAATTTCTACCAGGGAATTTAAAAGCTATGTGTGATGGTGAATAAGACATGTATATAAGATGAGGAGTAAAGAGAGGTCACTGCAGGAGCACATGGGTCGCTCAGTTGGTTAAGCATCTACCTTTGGCTCGGGTCATGATCTCAGGATCCTGGGATCAAAACTCATATAGGGCTCTCTCCTCTGTGGGAGGTGTGCTTCTCTCTCACACACTCTCTCTGTGTGTTCTCTCTCTTTCTCTCTTAAAATAAATAAAATCTTAAAAAGAAAGAGAGGTTGGAGCGCCTGGGTGGCTCAGTTGGTTAAGCGACTGCCTTCGGCTCAGGTCATGGTCCCGGAGATCCAGGTTCGAGTCCCACATTGGGCTCCCTGCTCGGCGGGAAGCCTGCTTCTCCCTCTCTCACTCCCCTTGCTTGTGTTCCCTCTCTGGCTGTGTTTCTCTCTGTCAAATAAATAAAATCTTTAAAAAAAAAAAAAAAGAAAGAGGTCACTATAGGAAATAAAAAAGTAATATTGCAGAATTGTCCTAAAGTCTGTAAAGGCAGTTCATGGAAAGGGAATACAGAACTCCAGCAGAAGAACTGTAGGGTGAAAGAATGAAAGTCAGCAATAAATACTATTAAAGAAAGAAACTAACAATCAAATCATGTCTTATCAGTAGGCATATCAGAGATAAATACTCTTCAGTCTTGAAAACAGCCATGTTATGTCATAAGACAGTTTCACAGACTCTGATGACCTTCTAATATAAGCAGTATTGACTGGGCAAAAAAAAACAATTAAAAATTCCCTCATGATATGCTGTCCTTGATAGTTTAGAATACTTAGTATGTAATGGATCTAGTGAAAGTTGGTATGTAAACATTTTCTTAAATAAATTTAAAAAGCTGAAGGTAGATGCATGAACATAATAAACCACGCTAATTGTCTTCTCCAAGCTAATTTATAGATTATCAGTTATTTTTAGCCTTCCTTCCTATTTTCAAAGTTAAAATGGGAAGGAGGTTATTACTATTTACTGCATTTGGTTGTCCCACAAAAACCATTTGTGTTTTTATGTATACTATATTTTCATGATAGCTGGGTTTATGCAGTATGGACTGTGGGGTCTCCACCTTTGTGAACGTGTCTTTAAAAGTTGCCCCAGTGACCAATAAACCCTACCCCTTCAGCCCATAGGGATCTCTTTCGTCTCTGTGTTCTTATAAAACTTACTAACAATTAACTCAAATCTTAACCTTTGCTTGCCTTTGGAATTTATTTTTGGTAAATCAATTTCTTTATCTTCACTGATAAATAGCTTAGTTAGAACAATGACAATGCAAATGTTGTGTATATGTGTGTGTTTTCCAGACACCAACCCAGTGCTTGGCACATAGTGTATCTGCTCTTAATATTTTTGTTGAATGAACCAATTTCCTTTGGATGGACATGTGATAGCCACTTCTGTGTGATACAGTCTTCTCTCCAGGGGGAATAAAAAAAATATTTCAGTATGTGAGGGTAATACAAGATTGGATCCGAACACTTTTTGATCATTTGAATCGTAGTGAGTGAAGGGAACAAAGCTATTGAGCCATAAAAATTAATAATTAAAAATTATTAATAAATAATTAATAAATAAGAAATTGAATATAAATATTAATAAATATTAATAAACACACAGAGAGAGTGTGTGAGAGAGAAGCACACCTCCCATAGAGGAGAGAGCCCTATATGAGTTTTGATCCCAGGATCCTGAGATCATGACCCGAGCCAAAGGTAGATGCTTAACCAACTGAGCAACCCATGTGCTCCTGCAGTGACCTCTCTTTACTCCTCATCTTATATACATGTCTTATTCACCATCACACATAGCTTTTAAATTCCCTGGTAGAAATATATCATGGTGATATCTCTATCTATACCTAGAATTTTCCAAAATTATATAATAAATATTAATAAATAATTAATAAATAAGAAATTGAATATAAAGGATGTGTTGGTTTGTTATGAGGGTCATAATTAGAATTTATCATGGTGATATCTATATTATTTGTAAGAGAAATAAATATATTATAGATAGAATGTTCTATGCAAAAATTGTTTCAACCAATATTGTTTAAAGGACTATCTGGAGTACAGAAATTAGATTAAATTCTTGATTCAGCCCTTCCTTGTTTTGCTGTATTTTCTGGATTTTTAAAACACTCTACTTTTATTCTGTGTCCATTATGACTCAAGGTCATCAAAAAGAAATCAACCATGACTTGAATTTTTGAGAGATAAATCTCACTATCTTTTATTTTCCAGTATAACTTGAAGCAATGACTCAAATGCTTCTTTAAGCCTATCATATATAATAACAAGTGAGTAAATCAATAATAAGATGGATAGTCGTACACAGACCTGAGGAAAGTTCTTAGAGCAATCACAGCAACTTGATATGAATAAATATTAGTTCAATGGAAATATTTTTAATAAATGTACATCTGGATTCTGAAGCATTATGACAGCTGATAGACTATTAACCTAATTTGTTTCCAGAGCACCTGTTTTCCTTTAGGTATTCTCGCCGGTATTTACTTTTTGGGAAGATTGATTGCATGACTGGACTTAATTCTTCACCATCACCACCTCTGTAACCATGCCCTTGGACATGTGACTTTATAATTGTTTTCTCCTCTGACTTTGGGCTCAGCAGTGTGGCTCACACTGGCAAGTGTGATGTCAAATGTGACATTCACAGATGTATGAAAACCATTTGTGCAATCCAGCTTATTCTTAGAGTTGCTCTCTGACACTGCCAGGAAAAGGATATACCTCAGTTTACCTTCCAGAGGAGAAAACACGTGAAGCAGAACTGAGGCCATCCTAGGTCAGCCATCTGCACCTCTACCTGCAAGTGCATGAGCATGCTCAGTCAAGACCAGCAGAACCACACTATCAAGCCACGAAAGTGGAAGCTAAATAGCTGCCCATGGTTTTAAGCCATTAAATGTTGGGGCAGTGTGTTAACATGGCATTAATATGACAGTATTTGACTGATACACCTGGATTTCTCAATATTGACGTATATAATTGATCATTGCTTATTAATTACCAATATAGAAACATATGGACTTGAAGAGTAATTCCTCAAATATGCCCATGCTTCTATTCTACAGATATGGTATCAAATTACATTTAAAATAAGCTGGATTTTTTTTTCTCCAAAATTCTGAGAAAGTTCAATCTATGGTTTCTTTTTCTTCTTTTTTTTTTTTTCAAAAAAAATAAAATAAAATAAATAAGCCACTACAAAAGAATCCATCTGGCCTATACTTGGAATTTTCCAAAATTATATAACATGTTTCCAACAGATAATATGACAACAGATTTTAGTAATGCTCTAGAAGGCAGTCTCTTCAGCTTCATGGAATAGAGAATAGGGGAGAACCATAAATGTGTATTATTTCTCACTATTCTGTGGGTTGACTAAGCAGATCTGGTCTGCGGTAGCTCAAAGCAGCTTGATAGCCCAGAATAGCCTCACTCACAAGTCTGGGGCCTCAACTAGGATAGCTGAGATCTCTCTCTAAAAATCTCTTTTTTTCTACATTAGGCCCTAGCTTATTCACCTGGTAATAGAAGATTTCTAGGAGGAAAAGAGGTAAGCCACCTCAGGTAGAAACTTTTCAAACTTCTAGTATCACATGTATTGTTGTCTCATTTGCCAAAGTCAGAATCCATACGGGACAGGGTGGGATGAGGATGCTTGTAAGGGCATTGTTACAGAGAAAAGAATTATAACAGCCATTCTGCAAACAATCTTCCTCTTATGTCACATTTATCTTTTCTTGATGAGGGACCAGAACCCTTCCATGCCCGTTCCTCTAATCTATTCAATGAGCCCTACAAGCTAGCCCATGGAAGACTATTCCACCCCTGTTTTAAAATATAAATTTTATTATAATTCATGTGTAGTAAGGCCAACAGATCAGAAGGCCACCATTGAAAAGATAGTTTGCTACTCACAGTTCCCAAAACATCCCTATGGCATGCTATACCATAGGGAGCCATAGCAGAAAGCACCAGGATCAGTTAGGCACAGGGAGTAAGGGGAAAATGTAGACAAGACATTTCCACTGAAATGAATGGGCAAGACAAGGTAAGCAGGCTTAGAATTGGTTGTTGCGATTAACTTCAGCAGACTCTGGGGAGCAAGAGCTGGTCTTGGGCAATTAGGGCAGGGGAGTCTAAGAGCTTAATAGAAAAGCGAGGGGATGGATTTAGGATTGGTTCACATACAAGATGCTAGTTTGAATTGCTATTCTGGGAGGGGCAGTCTTTTCAGGCTCAGCAGGCCCTAGATCTCAAAGCATCAGAAATACAGAAAATAGAAAAACATGATTAATTCAAACTCAACTTCAAAATTAGTTTCCTTAAGCAATAATATTTTACTCTTCTAAGAAAAGAAGGTTTGGGGAGTCTGAACTTTATATCATAAAATCATGTAAATTAAACCTGCTGAGAATGCAATGACCCTGATTTCCTCAAAATATTTTTTAAAGGATTTCTCAGTCCTATTGAGGTTTATAGCCGTGACTTCTTGCTATTCTAACCCCTTTCTCGACATTAATGTAGGACCATCTTAGCATTCTGCTGAGTAACCACTCTAAGTGTTTGTGGAAAATGTATGCCATGCTCTCTGAATTTCTTCAGGGGAAGCAATTGGAGATAAATAGAAAGCAGTGTCAACTTAATGCACTTTAACAGTGATTTATTGGACACCTACTAGGTACCAGGCAACACAATAGGTGCTGGAGGATTTTAACCAAGTGCCATTTATGCCCTCAAGGGGCCCATAGTTCAGTGAGCATGAATTATATGAGAACAAATGATTGAACTACAGTTAGAAATCAGTTCTCTTGAACTGAGTCACAGGGAGCTTTCAAGAAGAGATCCTCCAGGTAGGACCTCATGGATGAGTCTGAAACTTGGTTGTAGACAGCATTTCAGGCAGAGGGACTATGTATGCAAAGACACAGATGTCAAAATTAGCATGTCATGTGGAAGTCCAAATACTTCCTGTATGACTAGAACCTGGGATATCTGTAAAAAGATTGTGAGGGATGAGGCCAAGTAAGTGGTAGTATGAGATCAAGGATGATCTTAAATGCTATACTAAGGAGTTGGGGTTTTATTTTACCAACAAAAGGGAACAATTTATGGGTTTTAAGCAGAGAAACAATAGAACAACCTGCATTTTTAAAAGATCATTTGGGATCTACTGTGGAGCACTGTAAATTCTCTGATGGTAGGGATCTTATCTTTTTTCACTTCAGTATGTAGCACGTAATAAGAAGGCTGATTCATTGTAGGTATTCATGTGGCAGAAAGCATCTTGCAAATTAAATGTTCCATATGCTTTCCTATCTTTCCCATTTCTCCTGGGAGTTAAATTGGAGCCTTGAGACTAATTCTGGCCAACGGCTCTAGGCAGAAGTAAGTTGGTTACTGCTTGGATATTGGATGTAAAGATGAGCCATGAGTCTCTCAAAATCTAGGATGACTCAACATCTTGCTTGAGTGATTCAGAAATGGTTACAAGAAATAAGTTTGGGAAGAAAGATAATTGGTTAAATTTTGAATATTCTGCCATCAAGAGATCTGTAAGATGAAGTTTTATTTGGAATAGAACCAAATTCTACAATGTATGGGACCGGTTGCAATCACTATGGACAATCAGAAAGAAAAAGTATTAAGGCATGTAGTGCTTCATGGATCTGCTAGAGTGACCCACCTTCCAGTTTTTCCCATCCAGGAGTTGAGGGGTTTCCTAGGATGCAGGAAGGATTTTTAGTGCCCAAATCAAGAGAGCTCCAGGCAAATCAGGATGGTTGGTCCCCCGTGTCTGCTGTGTCATACCTTCTGCAAAGAACAGCACTTGAGTTTTTCTCCTCTGACCTCAAAAAGTTGGATTGGATAGATCTGGACTCCTTTTTTCCCAAACTTCTCTATCTCAACTACCACTCAGTTTTTTTTGACAGTGAAGACTGATGAACCAGAGTAGACAAGAAAGTATGGATAGTCTAAGTCAGTATTGTGTTGAAGCCAACTCGCCCCAACTCTCAAGAGCTGATTGTGCTCATTTCTTCTCAATTCCACATTTAGTGAGTCACACTAACAGATTGAAATTAGCCACAGTGGAAGAATTTACATGGTGGAAACCAGCAATGCTATAAATCAAGGCTTCTGTCCCATACCCTCAATCCTAAGGGTGGTTTTAAAACATTTGCCAGCACAATAATGACATGAGCTAACTTGAAAGTTTGGCAGACACTGCATTGTGGGGAAACCCCAGTGTAGATGAAGTTGGTGCTCTATGCCATGTAACCATAGACTGTGCATCTGTCTCCCAGATGCTATGTGTGTTGGCTGCTAACAATTCGTAGCCATCCCGAGCACTGTCCTTATAGGACAATTATCCTGAAAGGAGCTACCTTGCCTGGAAATGTCTAGAAAGTAATATCCTATATCCACTGATGTCCTGTAGCCAACAGATGACTCAAGGAGTGCTGTCAAAGTTACTTTTGATAAGCGTTCTCTCATGTTGTGACAATACTGTGGTACCATGCATATTCCAGGACTGCCTTTGGGATCAGGCTGAGACTAGTCTCCAACTGAACCCACATCCTTGCCCACCTGCTTCCCCTTCCCTATTCTGCTTCCTTTATTCTCTTAAGTGTTTCCCCAGGAGCATCTCTCAATAAATCACCAGCTTAAGAGTCACCATCTTAGACTTTACTTTTAGCAAATGTGACTTAATATTCAGCCCAGGAGAATGTCCATGGCACAAAATCTTGAGTGCATCTCATGTACAAACTAACAAACCATTGAGAAAACTTTATGATCTTCATGCTTCCTTTGAGCAAAGAGCATCCCTTTGATTCTTGAGCTTGCTGGAATATCATGATGTAGTTCTCTCCCATTACTGTCTACATACCTGTAGTAACCTCGAAATGCTTTCAAGGAGAGTTTTCAATTTCGCATTTTGAATTTTAGATATTCCTTTATTTAACTAAGTTGTAAGAAGGAGAAATGAAATTCCAGTGTATTAGCATGACATTTAAGGTAGAGAAAATTTAGTGGCAGTAAGCAATCATGTGGAGCAGCCATTTACAGCTGAATTATACCATTTGTAGCTACTTAACATTCTGAACCATTCCTCTCTGTCTGGAAAAATTATAAAAAGGGGTCCGTCAGCACTCTGAGTCACTGCTAAAAAGCTTATGCATCCTCACACCTGCATTTAAATGACTGTTTCTGGGGCACAAATATAAGAACCTTAAAGAAATGAAACGAAGCACTCTCCCAGAGAAAAACAATGTAGGGTTCCATCTGCATTTGTAAATTGACTACCAGAAGAACACTCTGGAATTAATTTATTAATAACAATCATTTTGAGTAACTTTCTTACTGTCTTTTAAAATGAGGAAAGATCATGTAAGAAAGATTATAATCAAGTCAAAATATTTGATGATATCTAAAATGTGAGGAATAAGGACATCTGGGTGACTTAGTCGGTTAAGTGTCTGCCTTCAGCTCAAGTCATGATCCTGGAGTCCTGGAATCAAGCTCTGAGTCGGGCTTCCTGTTCAGCGAGAAGTCTGCTTCTCTCTCAACCTCTGCTCTCGCCCTCTGTCCCCCGCAATCTCTTTCTCTTTCTCTCTCTCTCTCAAATAAATAAATTATTGTTAAAAAAATGTGCAAGAATAGCAACTGGTATGTCTTGCACCAGATAGGAATTCTGCAAATAGGTGGTGAATACATCAATAATAGGATTCAGAACCAAAATTATGAATACCTCATCCTTAGTTTCTTCTTTCTTAAATTTTACTTTTTGGTAAACTATATCTTGCATTAGTACTGTGAGTAAATCTTAGGTGTATGTCTTGATGAATTTATAGACACACACACACACGTGCAAGCCCAAACACATAGTCACCACCTGTATTGAAATAGAGCATTTCCAATACCCCAGAAAGCTTCTTCAGTTACCTCCCAAATGAAAAGTCACCACCGTTCTGACTTTACACGGTAGATTTTCCTGGATTTTCTTGTTTCTGTGGAAGAATGGTTTCCCCAAATAGCAGCAGGAGCCATTCAGTCATATGCATCTTGCTGCCTATTTCAGGCATCTCTTTAGCCCACTGTGATCCCAGAAATCATTAGTCTTTTGTTACTCTACTCAGAAAAGCTCACCCTCTCATTGCCCTCACTAGGTACTCTTACTCATGCTATGGCCATGTTCTCAGTATGATCCTTGGCACTTTTGCCTACCTTCTGGGTTCAAAATGTTTGTAAGGCTTACAGCATTGCTGTTTTAGGTACATATCGAATGCATGTTCTAGGACTTGTATCTAGATCTTTTCAGTTATCTCTCACAGTCCAGAGTTAAGACTCTGTGAATGTCCGATGCTGTAATATGAGTTGGGTTATATGGCCAGGACAGATTCCATTGCTACATCTCCAGTCCACTAACAGCTCAGAAAAATGTCACAATTTGGCTCACCCTTTAACCAGCCTCTTGTAGAATTGTTTGAGTTGAGGTGGGGTTGGGGAGAACTACAACTTCTTCGCCTGATGCCCTACATACATTTTACCCCATTAATACTGAACAGTTTCTAGTTTCTGACATACTACGCTGGTTCATGTGTCTCTGCCTTTCATCATATTATTACCACTTTTTAGAACTTTCAAGTTTTTAACTTGTCTTGACCTGGATGCTTTCTTTCTTCCCCCAAATCTTAGCTGAGCTATCACATCCAAGTTCAGTTCAGCCCCTCTCCCCTGAATCCCATGCTAATGTTCTTCTTCAGCATCACTTCCACCATTGCCTGAATTTGAGTTGGCCCCTGCTTCTTATTAGCTCCAAGTGTCCAAGTTCATTCATTCATTATTTTCAAATGCAGATACTGCTTCTATGAAATCTTGCTAGCTCCTCTCTGATGAAGTTTCCTGCTTCCTCTGTGTATAAATTTGAGGTTGTTAGTACTTCTTCAGTGTTTTTCCATCTTATTCCTGGTAGATAGATTGTGGAAAAGTCCATGAGAAGAGGGACTGTTTCCTCTCCAACACCCAGCTGCACAAAACGTTCACTGAATGCAAGCAGGCAGCCCTGAGTGAATAAGCAAGATTCATGGATTAATCACGTCAGTTAATGGGGTCAAAGACCTTTTATTATATTGGTTCTATTACCTGACTTTTGGAAAGGCAATATGACCTACAAAGTTGACATGCCCTTGGTATCATATTATGTGTATGGGTGTGTGTGTGTGTGTGTGTGTGTCTCAAGAATCATCTTTCTGGATCTCATCACCCACTCAAGCCTTTGGCTTTTGTTCCAGGCACATTATTCACAAAGAAATAAAGTTGTTACGTGGCAGTAGCAGATTTATTGTCAACACCATAAGGAGTACAGACAAATTTGCATTTAAAAACAGGTGCTGGGCCAATGGCTAGACCGGGCTGACTAATTACCTCACTCCCATAATGGCCTTGTAAAGTCTGATATTCACAAAGACAAATCCCAACGTGCCATAGACCTTAGCGATCACTCACAATAGGAAAAACTTGGAATATTAAATTTGCAGATTCAAAGGGCCTCCTTTGCCTATTTTCTGCATAATTAGATTTGACAGAAATTAGGTTAGGGGCAACTCAAGTCTCCCCTAGATGTATGCCGTAGCCCGTAAATGCTATGGTGCTCTCAGTCCCTCTATGCCTTTATGTTTGGGCTCATAAATTTTGATATTAACATCCTGAACTGTGAAATTAACTCAAAAGTCTGAGCTATAAAAGCTGGAACCCTCCTAGAAATATATCATGGAATCTTTGAGATATAGATCCCCAGCATCAGATGGGATGTCTCAGTTTAAGAGCATATAAAAGGGGAGAGCTTTTGGTATAAGTTACATAAGGATGATATTTTTATTGAATTTTCAGACCTAAAAATATCTTTTACTAGATGAAAGTATTTTTACCTACCAGAATTGTTATATAGTTTGTAAAATTGTGACCAAATTTTAAGAACAAAATATGAGCTCCTTTCTATGCTGCTCCAGAGAACATAAGCCAGAGCTATCAAATGTAAAAACGGTTTAGAACTCAAAAATGGGGATGATGTAGGATTTACTTAGCTTCTAGCAGTACCAATGAATTCTCCCAGGGCTTATACTAAATGAGTTGGGTTATTATTAATTAGGAGGAATAAAACAATTATCAGACCGTGTACAGCACCACTCTTAATGTGACCTGCCTAGGGACCAACTTAGGAGGATACATGGCAATTTCACTCTTGACTTTCTTATATAATGGTATTATAATGGCCTGAGGAAGAGGGAATTCTAACAAGAGTATATACCAGCACATGCAAGACAGGCCTCTATTGCATTCCAAGGAGTTAAGGAAAAACAAAAAAGAGTATATACCAGCACATGCAAGACAGGCCTCTATTGCATTCCAAGGAGTTAAGGAAAAACAAAAAAGCTCTTCCACAGAGCCCTTCCTTGTGGAAGACATCCTGAGTCTTTTGTTTTCTTATTTTCTAATTTTTCTTTCTATTTTCAAGGACACTTGCATTCATCCTGCTAATTGCAAGGAGAAGAAATAGCATAGCTGTACACTTGTCACCACGCTGTCCTGGCTTAAAATGCTCTTACCCGAGAGTATTAATTTTTCAAAGTAGTGTAGCTTTAATAAGAACTTTACTGTTACTGGTGTTCTTTGGTTTTGTTTTTTTTCTTGAAGAGGAATATCTTTATAGGTAATAGTCCTAGTAATTTTGCAAAATTAATTATATTAGTTAAAAATGTATCAAGTTATTTTATTTTATTTTTTTAATTTTTCCCCCATTTTCTTTTCTTTTTTTTTTTTTTTTTTGGTCTTTTTTTTTTTTTTTGACAGAGAGAGATCACAAGTAGGCAGAGAGGCAGGCAGAGAGAGAGGCGGAAGCAGGCTCCCTGCTGAGCAGAGAGCCCAACGTGGGCCTCGATCCCAGGACCCTGAGATCACGACCTGAGCCGAAGGCAGAGGCTTTAACCCACTGAGCCACCCAGGCGCCCCAAGTTATTTTATATACCAGAAATTTTGACAGGCTTTGCATGGCCTCCTAGCAACCATTTTGGAAAGGTTCTATTATCATGAGTAAAGATGGTTTTACCCCAAAATTATGCTACACTGTCTCCAAGGGGCAGGCTTGACATTGGAGCCCTGTTCTGAGTTATTTCAGAATGTTACCTTGCACCACCACCACCCCCCGCCCCGTTTAGTTTTCCACGTTTGACTGAAAATAAACCTCTCCTGGAGCAACTCGTTTACTTCCCAAAAATGTGAATTAGGTAGTCAGCACTGGGACTCGGGAAGCTCTCATTTTAACTTTTGTCTGTCCCTGGTGCTCCAGGAATCTTCTCTCATTCTACAGTATATTGCTTTAGGACAGGGCTTCTCAGACATTCATGAGCATACGAGTCATCTGGAGATCTCGTTAAACAAAGTGGATCCTGACGGAGTAGATCAGGCCCAAGCTTGAGATTCTGCCTCCCTGTTTGGGTCCCGGGACATCCAGTGCTGCTGGTCCACAGATCACACTCTGAACCCCAGCTTTGGTGCCTGCTAACTATGTTAAGCTTTCTGAGAACAGTGTGCACTCTACTCGCTGTCATGTCCTTTTTGTACACTGACTTGTAAGAATTCCCTGGTATGACTTTGAGGAAACAAAACAAAACCAAAAATAGCACTTTTGAGACAATGACATTAGTGACAGCGCAGTGCTGTAAATGAATCTGAAAACTAGAACAGCAAATACGGTACCTCTTAGAAATAAAGCATTTAACCTGGTGCGTCTTGTATCCATCAGACATGAAGGCTACATCTAACTCATTCTTAGAAAACAGAGTTCCTCACCCTAATCAGGTTCTTAAAAAGACATTTCTTAAAGGAATAAGTATTTATCTTAACCTTTTATTTGTCTTAAAAGTGGGTTTTACATTTTATATCCCATATTCTAAGACCTAGGTACTTTTTAAGGCTGTGTCTGTGAATTTTCATTCAAGAGTATATATTGAGCCACCTGGGTGGCTTAGTCTGTTAAGTGTCTGCTTTGGGCTCAGGCCATGATCTCTGAGTCCTGGGATCAAACCCCAGAACTAGACTCCCTGCTCAGCGGGGAGTCTGCTACTCCCCTTCCCTCTCCCTCTGCCTGCTTATTCTCTCTCTCTCTCTCTCTCTCTCTCTCTCTGTTTTAAATAAATAAATAAATAAAATATTTTTTAAAAAGAATATATATCAACCTTTTAGGTTCAAATAAGAACACAGATTTTTTTAAGGCAATTAATAGGCCTGTAAAACATACAAAAAGAAGACTTCTAATGAGATTAAAACTAACCTAAACATAACCAGACAAGTAAAGAGAAAACAGAGTGGGATTTTTACTCACTTCCCAGATTTGTGATGCCCAATGTGAAGTTGTTTACCACCAAAGATTTTAAAATAGTAATGGTAAAAACTGCAATATTTAAAAAGAAAAAAAGACCTTGACAGAAGTTAAAATGACAAAAGCGGATTGTATTCAGGAACTACTGAGATGGAGGAAAGGAGACTTCAGGGTAGGACCAGGACCCACTGTGAACACAACAAGAACAAGAGGGGATGTTCAACCAAAGCAGCAGGTACAGGCCAGTGCATTAAAAATTACCAGGAAAGGAGTGCCTGGGTGGCTCAGTTGGTTAAGCCTATGCCTTCAGCTCAGGTCATGAACCCGAAGTCCTGGGATCGAGCCCCGCATCGGGCTGCCTGCTCAGCAGGAAGCCTGCTTCTCCCTCTCCCACTCCCCCTGCTTGTGTTCCCTCTCTGTCAGATAAATAAAATCTTATAAAAAAAAAAATTACCAGGAGGAAGCCTCAGGGGTGAGGGGCATTGCTGGCTAATCCGAGTTGACAGGACTCTTGCTGAAGGCATGCCAAGGCGATGGGATGCTAAGGGTGGGGGATGAGGAACTCAGTCAGATGTCGAGGGTGAGCAGATATCAATGATTGGGAGTTCTCTCTGCTCTGACTTAGCAAGACACTTGCTACAACTGTGTGATACAGACCAGATAAGAGGTTGCCAAGGTCAAGGCCTACAGGGCTTAGAGGAGTCTGTCGAGTTAGGTCACGGAGGGCATCTTGTCAAAAGCTGTGTGAAAAGCTAACATTTACTGAGCACCTCCTTTGTACTAATATGTACTCCTGACCATGCCGAGCAGTAAGCTTCTGAGGTAAGTGCGCTCCGAGGGCTTGTACAGATGAGGAAATGGAGAAGTCCAGCAACTACCCACACTTCACGGCCAGTACACGGCAAAGCCGACTCACAGGTCGTTTGTCCCTGAGCTAGAATGCCTCTTAGCAAGTGTTCTATGTGCCTGAGTCGAGTGGAAGAACTAACATTTGTCGTAAAGCTTTCGGACATTTTTAAAGAGCCAACTTTGAATCATAAAATTCATCTAGACCTCCTGATATTACCTGGTATGATTTCCCCTCCCTTTGAGACAGGCTTGTGCAGAAGCACAGAAGCTGTTTGCCTTCCCAGTTGTTTACCTCTCCCATCCTTCCTCCCTCTTCCCCACACCACATGTCTACCACCAGCGCCATTTCCTCTCCTAGGAATATACACGGTCCAGACTTCAGGAGACCTGATGTTCATCTAATGTCACGTGACATATTTTTACATGGGACACTATATTTTCTGGCCTTGAATCAGATAACAGTTAAATTTCTCTAATGAAACTGGTTTGAAAGCTGATCATAAGAAACAAAAAGTATAATTTTCCAATATCCATTAGAATGTTCTACACAGAGAACATTGTTTGACTCCAAGTTCTCTTTTTTTAATCAAACAAAGGCAAGGTGGGCCCTTAGAAATCCCAGAAGAGGAGCTCTTTTAAGAGACCTTAAATTGCCTTAATTTAGAGCAGGCATATAGAATACAAAATGGTATTTAAAGAGGTGTAGAGATATTAATTAAAATGGACTTACCGAAATGCCAGGGATATCATCACTTTTGAAAATTAAATTAAACACTGAATGTCAACGGCAAATTAACATGAATAGACTTATCTATCCCTGTCCAAAGGTATTTTACCCACAAAATGTGTACTACATGACAATTAACCGGAGGTTGTGGATTCTAGCTGAAAGCCAATCACATTCTCCAGAATTCTAATAGATGAATGCATTCAGGTCAAAAAATATTAATGGAAAAGCTTCCCTCGCTGAAAGGGCAAACGGAGTTAGTTTTCAAAGAAGTGTTCAAAATTACGCTTAATTGTTCTCTTCTTGATCTATTGTCCTTGTAATTTAGAAAATCTGTGTGCTGCAGGTTAGACTACTTTAATTACAGTAGTGTCAAATACATTGGCCTTTCTTTAAAAAAAAAAAGAAAGGTTTAATTTCTGTGGCTTATGAAAGTCAGAGGAGCCAAAAACCCAGTTAAAAGCTGAAAGCTTCAGTGAGAACTGTTCCCTATTCTTCCCAAACAATAGAATTTTTCTAAATGTTTGCCTGATGGAGAGCTAGGGCCCAAAAGCAGGGGGAGCTCCTCTGTTAAGGGTCCAATATCCAGCTTTTTTTTTTTTTTTTTTTTTTGGTCTTCAGTACACCTTGCTTTCAGAAAGCTCTGCTATATAAACCTCACTGTTAAAGTCTTACC
>PITA01000016.1:372352-548280 GCA_004023965.1 Spilogale gracilis
GCCCAAAAGCAGGGGGAGCTCCTCTGTTAAGGGTCCAATATCCAGCTTTTTTTTTTTTTTTTTTTTTTTTTTTTTTTTACTTTTTCCTGCTCACTGACTTTAACATACTATGAATGGAAACTGCCACTAAAAATACATTTTAGAAATCCAGCGTTCTCCCTTTCTATATATCCTCTAAATCTATGGCTAAGCCCAATGTTTAAGGTTTTCAAAGTGGCTCCAAACCAAAATTGGGTTAACATTTGCATTTTCCCTGAAGTGTGGGACTCTGAGATGCAGTTCAAACAACCTTTTGGATAATCCCCACTGGTAGGCTTTAGCATCACCAGCTGGCTTCTGATGAGCCAGCCATTTACCCTGTCCTCAAAGAGGAGGGAATCTTAAACATGGACTCAGTGCTTGTCAGTTCAGCTGTTTCTGGATTCAGAGATCAGGGGTTATCAAAGTGTGGTCCCCAAACCAACAACAGCATCCTGTGGGGACTTGGAAGGAATGCAAATTATCTGGTCAATACCTTTGAAGTGGGGCGCTGCAATGTGTACTTTTAACAAGCCCTACGGGCGAGTCAGATGCACAAGAAGGCTTGAGAACATTTTCGAATACCCTAAATGACACTGGATTCCTCATTCTAAAATCTGGTTTAATTTTATGTAATTCAAATTTTACCACAAATTTCTTTAAAAAGATACAATGTAGCTGAAAGCACTTTGAAAATCAAATACTTTAGACATGCCAGTCTAAGACAATAAACCTACAGATGAGCAAATTCACCAACCCCTAATCATGCATATTTTGAGTATATCCTCATTTTTTCTAGACACATGATGATATGATATATTTTAATTACACAATAACTAAGGTTTCCCAAATATACATGGAAAATAGAGTTACCATAATTCTGTGATTTTAGTGCTAGTCATGGAAAGTTTCTCATTAGAATTTCTTGATGAGGGGTGCCTGGGTGGCTCAGTCATTAAGCATCTACCTTCAGCTCAGGTCATGATCCCGAAGTCCCGGGCTCAAGCCCCACATGGGGCTCCTTACTCAGCAGGAAGCCTGCTTCTCCCTCTCTCACTCCCCCTGCTTGTGTTCCCTCTCTAGCTCCGTTTCTCTCTGTCAAATAAATAAATAAAATCTTAAAAAAAAAAAAAAAGAATTTCTTGATGAGTCAAACAGTAGTTTCAACTACAAAAAGAACAAGAAAAATCATTAGTCATTGCCTATCATTGTTAGAATGAAGATTATAGAAAAAGCAGAAAGCATAAAAACGAGGCTTTTAAAAATTATACTTCAGGAAGTGCCTTATAACACCCCCACTGTCATGCCGTAAACTCAAGATCAGTTCGTATTATATTTCATAAGTAGTTGTATTCATAATAGAATATAAAATAGAATATTTTATAGAAAATACATTTTAGGGGCGCCTGGGTGGCTCAGTTGGTTAAGCAACTGCCTTTGGCTCAGGTCATGATCCCAGAGACCCGGGATCGAGCCCCACATCGGGCTTCCTGCTCGGCGGGAAGCCTGCTTCTCCCTCTCTCACTCCCCCTGCTTGTGTTTCCTCTCTGGCTGTGTTTCTCTCTGTCAAATAAATAAAATCTTTAAAAAAAAAAAAAGAAAGAAAATACATTTTATATGTAGAATGTATTTTATAACATGGTCTGAGGGTGCCCCCTGCAGTTGTGCAGCACAAAGGTCTTGGGTGTTGTCCTTTGTGGGGAAAGGATCTGTGTTATGTTTGACATTTTCTTTCATGGTATTAATCTTCTGTACCAATATTGTATTTTAAAAAAACCCTGTCTTTCATCATCAAGGTCTTCTTGTTTACATTATTTATTTGAACACTACTATGATTGTGATATGGTAAAACTATTCAAAACAATTTCTCCAAATCTTTTAAAAAATTTTTTTCACCACCACTTATTGAACAATATAATGCTTTTTCTCATTGGCCTGGGAAAAAAGTTTATCAGACTAGGTGTGTTAAGTAGAACAAGTTACCTCACTTTTATGTACCTTAGTTTCCTTTTCCAAAAAAAAAATGAAGATACAACACGTTCACTGGTTAATATATGAGAAACATTTAAAAGGTGTCTAACACAAAATAAATGCTTGATCGGTAGTAGATCATCACTGCTACTACTACTAGGATTTATACTATTTAATTACCATTATCCTCTTCAGCTCAATCTACTAGTATTTTTTTTAGGATATTTCTATTTGTATTCATAAGTGAGATGATCTATGTTGCTGTGTTTACATTAACTTTTGCCAGGCTTTGAATAAAGGACTTGCTAATTTCACACACACAAAGTTCTGTATTTTGTTATTTTTATCTTATTAAGTGTAAAATTTATCTTTACCATGATACATTGGCAGAATTGTGTTCAAACTTTTATGATCCCTGACTCTTCTGGAAAACAAAACTTTGAAGACCATTTCAGGGATTTTGAGACCTGTTTAAAAAAAAAAAAAAAAAGTTCTTCATTTGGTTCAGTTTTGATAAATGAGATTTTTTTCTAGAATGAATTGCTGAGAAGATACCTGAAGGTAGAAACCAGTGATTCTGACAATCTGAGCAGGAGATGGTGATCCCCAATTTCAAATTCACCTCCTTCCTGGTAATCCCTGTTTCAGTAAATGGCAATAGCAATCTTTCCCATTGAATGACTTGCTGGGAGTCTTCCTTAGTTTTTTCCTTTCCCCCAGTATCACCTAAGACTATCTCCACATCCCATGCCTCGACAAAGCCTATTGGCTCCATGTCTAAATTGAATCTCAAATGCATACACTTACATCTCCATGGATTCCTCATTAGTCCAACCACCATGAAATAGACCTTGAAATAGTTTTCTAACTGACCTTGTTGCCTCAAAGTGAACTTCCAAATATATTAATCAAGTTATGGCATTACCCTGTGTGTTAAATCCCACCTCCTTTCCTCTATATTTCAAATAGAAATCCCGACTACATCCCTCAAGAGCACATGTGGCTTGGCTTAGCCTAAGCCCATGTCATCACAGATTACTGTCTCCTCTCTTGCTGTGTTCCAGCAACTCTGAGCTTTATGTTCCTTGAACAAGTCAATGCATTCTCACCTTAGAGCATCAGCACTGCCTGGATCATTCTTCTCCAAATTTTTGTGTGACCCCCCTGTCTGTTTTCTGGGTTTTGTTATATGGGTTCCTCCCTAATCAGTCCCCCTAAAGTTATCCTTTCTCCCAATGCAGTCACTATTTCCCCTTCTCCCATTTTATTTTCTTAGTAGAAAATATGAAGAAAGATGAATATTCCCATCACTTTCAGAAATTTTTTTGATCATTTTAGTTGTTTTTTATTGCTCTTCTACAATGTAAACATATGTGCTGGTCAGTGTACCTGGCACAGATTTACCTTCATTAAATAGACACTGAATGATGAATGAATGCAGTCAGGAGGATTTTAAAAATGCATGGATTTGAGGGACATGTGGATGGCTCAGTCTGTTTAGCATCCAGCTCTTGATTTTGGCTCAGGTAGTCATCTGAGCGGTTGTGGGAACAAGCCTAGAGTTGGGCTCCATGCTCAGCAGTGAGTCTACTTGAGATTCTTTCTCTTCCTCTGCCCCTCCCCCCCCTTGTACTCTCTCAAATAAATAAAATAAATCTTTAAAAAATAAAAATTAGGGTCAAGCAGTGAAAGACAGTTATATGGTTTCACTTATATGTGGAACATAAGGAATAGCATGGAGGACATTAGGAGAAGGAAGGGAAAAATGAAGGGTGGCGGAAGTCAGAAGATGAGACCAACCAAGAGAGACTGCGGACTCTGGGAAACAAACTGAGGGTTTTCGGGGGTGGGGGTTGGGTTACCCCAGTGATGGATATTATGGAGGGCACGTATTGCATAGAGCATTGGGTGTTATACACAATCAATGAATCATACCTCAAAAACTACCTCAAAAACTACTGATATACTATATGGTGACTAACATAATAAAATTTAAAATTAAAATTAAAATGTGTGGATTTGAGAGATTGAAGAATGAGAATTTTTAAAGTGAGATATAAAAATGACTAGAATATATGTAAATCAAGCTGTACAATTAAAATTAATGCACTTTTTTCTTTAATACAGGTATGTTATCCCTAGATAATAGCTAGCTAGAGTGCAAAACTTAAATCATTTGCCTAACTCCGAAGCTTCCATTTTCACATAATCTAAAACCTAATACCACATGCAAATTAAACAATTCTTTGAGAATGAGCTTTGGGATCTTGTTAAGATTTTGGGCTGTACTGTGTGGTTGATAAACAAAATTGCTCTCTTTATTCAAGGTAGTAAATGGACCTCAGCGAATGAGCTGAGAATCATCTCTGACTTAAAAGAAAAGGGTATGCCCACAGGGCAAATGTTGCAGCTCCAAAAACACTTTATCATGTTCACCTAAATTAAATAGCTTTACCTTACCTTGTGACATTTGTTAAACATCTGAATAAGAAATATTTTCTCTTATTGAAAAAATAATACTTAAATTTAAAGGGTGCTTTCTTGCATGGGACACTAATATCTTTCATAAAACATTTCATAAATGCATTTTATAAAAACACAAATATGAGTCAGTTGGCATAGTAACATGCACAATGTAGAAACACAAATATTTTCTGAATAAATAATAAATAAATGAATGAATGAGGATAAAAATAAAAAATATTAGAATTATTTAAGGTTCCAAACAAACCTTTAATTTATTTACAGATTTTAAGTCAATTTTTACTTTATCATAATCAGAAGACTTACCAACTATCGATTAAGTATACAGCAGCGATGGACTGTGTAATTTAGTAGTATTAGCTCCTGAAATGTTTGAGGCATATAAATATAGATACCCTAATCTTTTATGTGGATGCTGAAAAACTGACCCTAGCATTTCTGGGACCTTTGAGCCTAAGGGAAGTTAAATACCTTTCTCCTAATCCCTGCAAAATAAGAAAAACTTTATACTCATGTGAAGATATTCTTTTCTTCTCCTCCCACTTTTTCCCTCCACTTCCTTTCTTCCTTTCTTTGTTTTTACTCTCACTCCCTTTCACTCATTTGCACAACAGGAAGGTCAGCAGAGCAAAGAGAATGTTGGCTACTGGGCATTAGGTTACTGATTGTAGATGGACATCTGCTCTAACCACACATTTCTTAAAGAAGCTGGCTCAAGCATTTGTATTGTGGCTTAGAGCATAAGAATGAGCCTATTAAAAATTTGGAAGCTTCCCAGCATTTGGAAGAAGTGGGACTGGTGAGTTAAAAATGAAAAGTTATTGTATGAGGCAAAACGTGTCCTTCAAAAGCTATCTTGTTCGCCTCTGCCGTATTAAGCATTTTCTTTCCCTTCAATCACCGCCAACATCGGGCCAGGTCAGTCACTGACCAAAAGTAAACATATTTTGAAGTTTTCTTCTAAAGCACTGAAATCCATGATTCACCCATGTCTTCCGTGGATGTAGAACAGCTTCTTTCACAGCGTAGTGAGGGTTCAAAAGTACTTTAGGGAGCAGATGAATGAGCATCCGTATTCACTCACCAGTGAATTAACCCTTCAAAAATGTTCAGTTCAGTGGCTTTCTAGTTATTTAGAGGTATGCAGCCATCCTCACTATATAATTTTAGAATACTTTCATCACCTTAAAAAGAAATCTTATACTCATTAAAAATCACTCTCCATCTCACCTCCCTTCAGACTCTGGTAACCATTAATCTACTTTTTGTCACTACAGATTTGACTATTCTAGACATTTCATGTACATGGAATCATGCACTATGCGGTATTTAGTCACTGGCTTCTTTCACGTAGTATAACATTTGCAAAAGTCATCCATGCTGTAGCATGTAAGATTATTTAATTGCTTTTTAATTACTATATAGTATCTCATTGTAGAGATGTACAGTAGTCCCCCCTTTTCTGTGGTTTCCAGGGTTTTGGTTACCCTCAGTTAAGTCTAGTCCAGAAGCAGATGATCCTCCTTCTCAACTACAGATAGGTTAGTAGTAACTTAACACTATGGCACAATGCCTACATTATGCACCTCACTGTATTTCATCACATAGGCATTTTATCTTCTCATATCATCACAAGAAGAGGGGTGAGTACAGCACAGTAAGATTATCTTGAGAGAAAGAGGCCATATTCACATATATTGTTATAATTATTCTATTTTATTATTGTCATTAATATCTTACTGTGCTTAATCTATAAATTAAACATTATCATAGATATGTGTATAGGAAAAAACATCATATATATTATAATATATATATTATATATATCTCCATGGTTTCAGGCATCTACATGTTTTGGAACACACTCCTGCAAATAAAGGGGAACGCTGTAATGTTTTGTTTAGACATTCACCAGTTGGGGGACATTTGTCTTGTTTCTACTTTTTGGCTGTTTTGAATGATAATCTTCTGAACTTTCACTTATAAATTTTTTTTTCATATATTTTCATTTCTTATGGGCATATAACTAGGAGTGGAATTGCTGAGTCATATGGTGACTCCATGTTTAACAACTTAAGGAACTAAAAACTTTTCTGAAGTACCATTTCACATTCCCATCAGCAGTGTACCTAATCATTCTCATAACAGAATTTGCAAATGTTTTCTCCCATTCTGTTAGTTGTCTTTTTACTTTCTTGATAGCGTCCTTTAAAGAACAATTTTTGTGAAGTTTTGATGAGACTTGATTTATCTATTTTTTCTTTTGTTGCGCATGTTTTGATGTCTAAGAAACCATTGCCTAACCCAAAGTCATGACGGTTTATGCTTTTTCTTCTAAGATTTTTATAACTTTAGCTCTTCTATTTAGGTCTATGATTCATTTTTAGTTGAGTGTGTGTGTGTGTGTGTGTGTGTGTTTAATAGTGTGAAGCTTGGGTCCAACTTCATTATGATAATGGTAATAAGTTTCATTCGAAGAAAATATATTTTAATTTAAGTAATTTGTCAGTTTAAAGGAAAAAATTGAATATTAAACTATATACATCTGGGAAATGTGTCATAATTTTTTTTTCAGGTTTCCTAGAAGCACCAACTCAGGTTATATATTACTAAGCAATTTTTCACTTAAATTTTTACTTTTGTTTAATTTATATAGGGTAAGAATGAAACATAGAAGTGGGATAGAGTATATATGACAAGCTCTATGTGACTGTAACAATTTATTTAAAATAAAAGCCCTTGTGTTTTCAAGGTTAAGAAAAAACATATGCACAAAACAAGCCTGTTGGGATCTATTTTCTTTTCTTTCTTTTTTTTTATTTCTTAAGATTTTATTTATTTATTTGACAGAGAGAAACATGAGAGAGGGAATACAAGCAGGGGCAGTGAGAGAGGGAGAAGCAGGTTCTATCCTGGGACTCTGGGATCGTGACCGGAGCCAAAGGCAGACACTTAACGACTGAGCCACCCAGGCATCCCAAGGGGTCTATTTCCTTTATTTAGCTATACAGGGAAATACTTTGGTTTTGATAAGGGTAAGGCTTAGTGTTAAAAATATATAAGATTAAAATTAAGAACACATCAGCGTCTTTAACCAAGGGATCACCAAGAAAGGTTTCCACTGTAGTCAAATTTCACATTAAGTGACCTGGTTGTCAGGCTGTACTGACTTTATTTTCATAATAAAAAAATTATGATTTCCTTAATCCCAGGAAACATGATTTCCATATGTGTTTTACTTCCAGAGCTTGTAGAAACAACTTCTTCAAGAGGGCTAGTAATATGGACTAGAGAAAATTTATAGGCCAAATATAGTCAATAAAGTTGTATTGACTGAGCATGCAGGAAATACTTAACCACTCTTTACCATCTGTCCTAGTGTTTCTACTGGTATTTTGGGAACATTTCCTTTGCACTATTCCTGTTTCTGCAAACCCTTAAGGGGTATAGTCATCTCAAATTGTCCTCTATTGAGAAACCAACCAGCTGTATAGTTCACCCTTTTTAATTGCTTACACAATTTGGTGGCCTTTTTCAATGCTCCCAAAACACTTATCCCATTATATTCAAATAGTCTAATGTATGTTTCTCCTCTACCAAACCATTTGAACTTTGAAGCCGAAAATTATGCCTCATTTATAGACATTACCCTAGCATAGAGAGTGGAAATAAAAACATAAAGCTTGATAAATGAGTGAGAAAAAAAGAGACAAATGAAATAAGCATTATTATGGTATTTATAAAGTTTCTAAAATATTCTTTTATGTATCAGTTCTTATTCTAAAATCCACATGAGAAAACCTTCAGTTTTCTTGAGATGCTATGATGGAAAGGTCCAAAAGGCAGTTTTGAAGAAGGCATTTCTTAAGATGTCATCTTTGTATTCATTGGCTAGGCAAGCAGGGAAAGAGCGGTGTATAAATGAAAGCTGGTTGTCCCTCTTCAGTTCAGCACCTTGTTGTGTGTTCTTCATTCATGGCCTTATTTGTTTAACGACCTCTTCTCTACCATCACCTAGCACAATTCCAGAGGTTTCACCAGGAGTCTCCATTACCCACTAGTTTAAACATTCATGAGGCATTGTATATCCCGTGTTCCTTGGGTTATCGTGGACCCAGTAAACTCCACATATCTGTAGGTTACCACAGATCCTTCTGCCCCCATTACTTACTAGGCCACATGTCCCAGTTTATTTGGCTTCCCACAGCCTCTCCTGTGCCCTAAGGGGCTTTAAGCTCCTTTCCCAGCAGAGCTTGATTACAGAAAAGTAAAAACTACCAATCTCATTAATGAAACACCACACTTCCCTTCTGTATAGAAGGCATTTTCTGAGACAGTTTAGAAAAAGTTACTATCTGTAATGACTTTCCAGGAAGAATTTTGGGTCCTAAATGGATGATCACATTTAAGTATGTCTCCTCTACATGATACAGCTTAACATGCATGTCAAGTAGGAATGGCCCTAGATAGGAGATGCATGGGGCAAGGCCATTCTTGTTGTTTTCTTTTTAACTGTAAGGCAATACAGAGCTTGATATTGTGAAAAGCTGGCTTTACTGCAAATATTAAATGTGTAAATGTGCATATCTTTATTTCTTTAAAAGCAAAAAGAAGGGGTAACTCAGTTGGTTAACCATCTGCCTTCAACCTAGGTCATGATAGAAGGATCCTGAAATCAAACCCTGAGTCTGGTCTACTTCTCCCTCTCCCTCTGCTGCTCCCCCTGCTTGTTTCGTCTTTCTCAAATACATGAATGAAATCTTTAAAAAAAATAATGAAAGAAAAGAAAGAAGACTTTTAAAGGCTCTTCAAAGAGTATCCAGTATTGTCCAACACTGTGCTGAATGTGTGACTTTCCTACGCCTTATAGAGCTGTGTGCCATACACATAGCCAAAACAGCGAGCATGTCAAGTCATACCAGTGACCACCATTAATTATAACACCTTTCTTCAGGTGTTAGAGTATGATCGTTGCGGAGCTGATTCAGGTCTTCTAAGAGTAATAAATTAAACAATGTACATTTGGATACTGACTTCAGAGACATTAGCTGTGCCCATTAAGCATACCTGTGAGTACTGTAATAATCTCACAAGGGGAAATTCAGAACATGAGCTAGTGGTTGTCTCCTTTCTGTGCTGGTAGATAACCTGCAGTCAATAGAAGATTCTCTCATGACATTAAGCACTTGTTAATACTTGTCTATAGACTGTAAATAAACTATTAGCACTCCCATTTAAAAGAAAACTTGAGTCTTAGTTATTTTTTAAAGTATTTTTTATTTTATTTTATTTATTTGACAGAGAGAAACACAGCCAGAGAGGGAACACAAGCAGGGGGAGTGAGAGAGGGAGAAGCAGGCTTCCCGCCGAGCAGGGAGCCCGATGTGGGACTCGATCCCGGGTCTCCGGGATCATGACCTGAGCCGAAGGCAGTCGTCCAACCAACTGAGCCACCCAGGCGCCCCTTAAAGTATTTTTTTAATGCTTATCTCCATATTACAACAGTGTATTAAGAGTTCATGGTCTTGGGGAGCCTGAGTGGCTCAGTGGGTTAAATGTCTGCCTTTGGCTCAGGTCATGATCCAGGGTCCGGGGGTGGAGTCCCACGTAGGGCTTCCTGCTCAGTGGGGAGTCTGCTTCTCCCTCTCCCTAGGACTTTCCTCCTGATTGTGCTCTCTGTCAAATAAATAAATAAAATCTTTTTAAAAAATTGTGCATGGTCTTTATAACCATTTGCAAAGTATAAAGGATAATGATAAAAATTCTTATAAAAAAGGTATAAATACAGTTTTCTAATGTCAGGATAAGGAAGGCCTTTTTTATACATGACAATCAGAAAAAAACAATTTAATATACGGATAGATTTGAATATTAAAAAATGTTAAACTTCCTGAGAGAAAAAAATACAACATGACAAACACTGAAGCAAGTGATACTTTTTTTTTTTAAGATTTCATTTATTTGACAGAGAGAAACACAGCAAGAGAGGAAACACAAGCAGGGGGAGTGAGAGAGGGAGAAGCAGGCCTCCCGCCAAGCAGGGAGCCCGATGTGGGACTCGATCCCAGGTCTCTGGGATCATGACCTGAGCCGAAGGCAGCTGCTCAACCAACTGAGCCACCCAGGCACCCCACAAGTGATACATTTGATGAAAATATCATAAGATATTTATTAGGCAAAGTATCAATAAAACAATGTGTTTTTATACATCAATAAGAGAGAAATATCCTAATAAAATGGGGGGGATGAACAAATAGTTTATACTATAAAAGATATGCAAGTGTCAATTTACAAGAAAAGATGCTTATTACCATTGGTAATTTTTAAAACACAAATAAAAATAATAAAATGTTATTTTTAGTAGTATGCCAAAGATTAAAAAATTGTTATATTTGTGTTCTTATACACTCTTTGTGGGGCTATAAACTAGTAAAGTGTCTTTAGCGAACCTCTTGCAATATGTACCACACATTACCTTCAACCCTGCAATTCCAAGCCTGGGAATTTGTCCCAAGTGGATCATCAGTCAAGCACATGGAAGTACATGATAATATACTCACTAAAATGTTCGCTGAAGCATTGATTATAATAGTAATAGCTGTGCAATGATGAGAGGTGTATTAATTATATTATATAATGATGTGTTAAAAAAAATTCCTACAGTGGAATACTGTAGAATCAATTAAAAGAGGAATGCACGCCTGTGTTTATCAACGTTTCATCAAACTATTGATAAGTATGCGAGGTACAAATAAATATGTGGTTTGGGTTTATTTATATAAAAATGTGTAGGTATAGAGAAATGCTTAGAACTACACTATCTGAATACTAAAAATGTTTAGAACTTAACTCGCCACTGACCTCTTGGAACTATTTAAATTTAAATTTAAGTAGATGAAAAATTCAGTTCCTCAGCAGCACTAGCCACTTTCCAAATATTCAGTAGACACATGTGACTAATGGCCATTATATTGAACAGCTAGATATTGAACAATTCCATTACCATACAAAGTTCTATTAGATAATGCTGGTATGGAAAAGTGTTCTCCAACATGTTCTCAGTGGTTGCTTCTGGCTGGTGGAATTCAGGGTTAATTTCATTTCATTATACTTTTCTAAATTTTTTGAATGAGTATATAGTATCTTCATATTCAGAAGTTTCTTTTATCTGAGAAAAATATCACCTATCATTCCGCCATGTAGAAATAAGCCCTGCTAGTTTTCTTTTATTTCTTTGTAGTCTTTGCTCTCTATTCTTATAGTTTCACAGAATTAACACCACATGTTCAAGGGTTCAAGGTTGTTTTTACAGCTAATATTATACCATATACCTTATTCTTTAAAATTCCTCATAAACAATATTTTGAAAAGCTGCATATACTATTTAATCCATTCCGCATGCTTACGTGATTTTTTTGTTACACGTTGTCCTGAAAACCCTCTAAAATGTTTGAGAATTTTGTCAATCACTTGGATTTGGGGAAGTTAAATTCATAAGGAAAACAATGATTCATAGTTCCTTTGTTATATATAGAGAAACCTCTCAGATCACAATTTGATGATGCATTTTTGTTGTTGTTGTTCTAAGTCACTATTCAAAACCGGCCTCTTAAAAGAGAATAGCCTTAGAAATCAATGCTTTAGATAAAGTGCCTTTACAGTTCAAATGCCCTCTTCCACTACTGAATATAACAAGACACAGAAATCTGTGTTGATATTGTCTTCCATGGAAACTTATCCAAAATGTGTCACTTCTCATTAAGTCCCTTCAAAGGCTATTTTTTAAACATATATACTTCATTTGGCTTCCTTTGGCTACACTTTGATAAATATAAAATGATTTTAACATGGGAATACAAGAAATACATGAGGGATTAAAGAACAATGACCTGAAATCCATGGAAGAGGAGTGTAACAAATCTACTTGGCATCTTGCTCAGCTGGTGGTTCCCGATGTTTTGCATCCTATCCAAAATAAAACTGAAATCAGAGGCTTTGTTTTCTGTGGCCACTCCCTGGTAGATAAGACCTTTGCAATCAGATTTATGATCAAGAATAAGAGTAGTCTCAAAGGCATTTCAGAATTAGTGGATTAAAACCCAAATTCATTATCATTCCACCTACTCCCTCTAAACCTGTCCCTCCTTCAGGCATCCCCATTTCTCCTGACTACACCATCGTCTCCATTGTTCAGAATCTGGGAGCTATTACTGATACCTCCTTCTCTTCATCCCCAATACATGGTCCAATAACACTTCAAGCTGACTTTACCTTTTCAACTCTACTAGCTGCACCACTAAACTAACAGCCCTTCCCTTCTGAAATGCTGCAGGTGCCTCCCCCACAAATCTTTCTCTACATACTAGCAAATGCCGTTCCCCTGCTTTAAACCATTCTTCCCTCTTGCTCAAGGCTTTAGAACTCCTTAACAAGGACAGACCAAATTTCCTAAAATAGTCTGGTCCCCTATCTTATCTCTCAAGTTCATTGCACCCAGGCTCTCTTATTGGCTTTGAACTTTGCTGCTTTTTCTCTTACCACCGGGCATTTGTATATGTTATTTCCCTTTCTGCAGTGTTTCTTCCCCCTCCTTCACATGATTAAGACTTTAACCCATTTTTCAAATTTCACTTCACCTAATTTGTTTTTAGGGAAACCCCCCTTATTCCATTAATTATATTAGGTTCTCCTAAGCTCTGTTACATTAGAGCTTAGGAGATTGAGCTCCTAAACTTGGTTTGATTAATGCTTTGTTTCCTTACCTGATTGTAAGCGCAATGAAAAGTTTATAGTATCCGTTTTATCAGTGTAGTTTCAAAATCTATCAAAATGCCAGGTAAATAGTAGATGCTTCATAAACATTTGTTCACTGAATAAATAAAGAGCATGAGGCAGATCCCCACAAACACTAAGAAAACTCCGAATGTTCTTCCCCAAAGGAACCTTCAGAGAAACATCAGTCAATAGCAAAGTGACCCTAGAGCAACAGATTCTCTAACGAGGAGAAAGCTACGCAAGTCATTTTACTTTGAAGTGAAATACTCTTATTACACTTCTCTTTGTGTTGGACTGTCTTGTATTGGAAGGTGATAGTCCAGGACCCAACCCTATTGTTACAAAACCCAGGAAGCTGAGACCTTCCCAACAGGACCTTTCTTGGAATTCCTGGAGTGGGGACCTCTTTCACATCTCAGATCAGGCCTGAGGAGAGAATCTGTCATGATAAAGCAGTTGGAAAGCAAGTTTCTGCGAGGATAAAGAAAAACCAAAGGTTCTTCAAACGGAAAAATTGGTGCCTATAGAGATTTGGGGCCATGCTGTTTAAATTGACATCTTTCCCTTTTTCCTAGTGGCCTAGCAGTCTCTCTTCTAAGTTTTTTTCTTTTTTTAATCTTTTATTTACTTATTAGAGAAAGAGGAAGAGTGCGCACATGAGAGTGAGAAGGAGTGAGAGAGTGCAGGAGCAGGGACAGGGAAAAGGGAGAAGCAGACTCTGGTGAGCAGGGAGCCTGATGCAAGACTCCATCCTAGGACCCTGGGATCATGACCTGAGCGGAAGGCAGGTGCTTAACTGACTGAGCCACCCAGGCGCCCCTTTCTTCTAAGTTTTAACTTTTATAGACCATCTCTGGATACAATCAGTGATGTGCTAGAGCCAGATCCTACCAGCTCATGATAATTAATTGCTAAATTTTTGGTGCATATGCTACCGATTTTTAAACACCGCTGTTATTATAAATCAAATAATATAAAATTTACAACTAAAATCATATCTCAAAATCAAGGCCATAAGTCTTCAGAACTGATCACTTTGTAAATATATTGTTCCATTTTACCACTCACTGTCTATGAACTTGAGGCTATTTATACTTCTTGTATCTATAGAGTGAAACGCTATAGAATAGCCAGCTACAGTGCATCTCTTTCCGCTTCCCAATTCAGTGATGTCATTGAGTAGCTCCAAGTTGGCTATGGTGGGAGTATTTACACCATGAAAATCAGTAAATGCTACAATTCAGGGTTTTGTTCTTGTTATTTGTATCTTTGTGTGTTTGGTTTTTGTTGATTTCTTTTTTTTCTGTCGAAAGCCTTAAACGTGTACCAGCAAAGCATGAGAGGCACCCTATTCACGGTTCAGTGCAATCTATTTTTTTTGTACTTAATTGTTGAAATTACCCAACAAAGTAAGGGAATCTTTAGATAGAAAGGAAACTGCGTAACAATCTTCTAATGTCTTCTAAACTGTATTTCATAAGAAAAATATTGAGTGGGAATCACTAAGGAGAAAAAGGAAGGAAAAGTATATGAAATCCTCTTACTCCCACCTCATATACTGTTCTATTTCTTGAGTACCTAAGACAGTGTTTGTCTTGATCATAAAGCAAATATTTTAATGAATTCGAGAACTCAAAGAGTGGAATAATTTGAGTTAATCCTTGATGATAGCATGATTTGCGTTCTCATGATAGGAAATTGGGCAACATTACAATCCAAACCGAAGCATTAAATGTTGTCTTCATAGGTTGATATAAAAACACTTGATTTTCCAGGTTCCAAAGGATTTACAAAATCCCCTAGGGAAAACTTTGGTAGGGGAGAGAAAAGATGGCTGAGAAGAGTGAGAGGAGGGAAACGGGTGAAAAGATGGTAAAGTGATATTTGAGAGCAACAATAAAAGCAATTGCCAAAAAGTTAGTATAGATTGACAACTGAAAATGCACAGAAATGGCTAATAATGCCCTAGGAATAGTTATGCACTTTTGCACAGTTTTCGTTAAATAAAAAGTACTTCGAATTCATTGAATTCCCTTTTGATTCCCGTTTAGAGTTGCACTGACAAAATTTCAGTGATGGTGTTAATGGCATGGGGATCTAATTAGCCTGCTTCATTTTGCCAAAATAGACCACATTTGTGTGACTCTCAAGGTAATTTTTTCTCATGGAAAGTTGAGATTCTAGAAATGACCATTTTGGTCTTCCTGTATAATGTTGGATGATTTCGATGGATAGATAGTAAAGAATTTTAGAAGACATTTTCTTACTTCCCAAGAGAAACCCACACACAAAAAAAGCATATTTATGATGGGACTTGGTAAAATCTTGGGCGCCTGGGTGGCTCAGTGGGTTAAAGCCTCTGCCTTCAGCTCGGGTCATGATCTCAGGGTCCTGGGATCAAAGCCTGCATTAGGTTCTCTGCTTGGCAGGGAGCCTGCTTCCTCCCCTCCTCCTCTCTCTTCCTGCCTGTCTGCCTATTTGTGATCTCTCTCTCTGTCAAATAAATAAATAAAATATTTTTTTAAAAAGGCACTTATGTAGATTCTATTAGTTATTTCTTATAAAGCAGACGTGAGACCTCCTCCAGACTTTGAATTGTAAAGAGCTTTATATCCCTGTGTTTCTGAAGGAATAATTACATTATTGATCTTTGTGCATTATGGAATATAGTTAACTCATTTATCTAGAGTCATGGAAAGGTAAAGAGATGTAAATAAAACAAAGATATAAGTCTGAAAATCAAATCCTATTTTATCTTGAAAATTTTTAGAGCCTTTAGCAAACACATACTCGCATCTGTATTTAGATTCTTAAATAAATTACCCATTTACTTCAGACTCCTGCAGTTATTTATAGTGAATTGAAAGGAAAATTTCTCTCCTTTAAACCCCTACAACCCTTTATAATTGTAATATGGAGAAGATATAGAGCTCATAGTTTTTCACTGCTACTTTTCATGTCGCACTTAAGATAAGTTAATCACACCAGTCACCACAGTATGTGGGATTTCTTCCTGTCCACGAGGCACACTACAGTTTGCAGATATTATGTGGGTTACCACTCTAATCCTTCAAGGTGAGCAGGCATGAATATCACCCATGTTATGTGGAAACTAATCTGAAGCAGCAAAAAACAAGTTGTCTAATTGTCAAAGTTAAATGTAGGAGCCAGACACACAAAAGTTCTAGAAATGACTTGTCTTCTAGCACTCTGAATTATGCTCCCCGTGGAAGAGTAAATTAAAGAAAATAAAAAATTAGAATGAACGTGTTGAGAATATAGTCAGCCCAATATACATAAACCATACATATATAAATGTTAAATACAAATATATGTCTTGTTTGGTAAGTCATAAAGTAAATAAATACCTATGTAAATATATATAATTCAATGTTTTGATGCCTGTAACAGATTATTCAGTAGGCACCCCCATACTGTCTTTCATTTTCAAGCTATTTATTTATTTTTCAAGTAGTCCCAGCTAGTTATATGCTGCTCTAGCACTTAACATATAATTAATCATTTATTTCCATAACAAACTTTTTTTTTTTTAAGAGGACACTACTAGGGCACCTGGGTGACTCAGTTGGTTAAGCTACTCCCCTCGGCTCAGGTCATGATCCTGGAGTCCCAGGATTGAGTCTGCTTTGGGCTCCCTGCTCAGTGAGGAGTCTACTTCTCCATCTGACCCTTTCCCCGTTCGTGCTCTCTCTCTCTCCTATTCTCTCCCTCTCTCAAATAAATACAAATAAAATCTTTTTTTTTTTTTTTTTTTTTTTTTTTTAAGAGTAGTAGTGAACAAACTGAGGCATAGAAAGCTTAAGGAAACCTCAAGAGGTCGCATTGCTTTTAACTGGCAGCACCAAAAACCAAACAGGCCGTTCATATTATAATTTCTACTGTCGCCTTCCAAGTGTCAAAAGTCTTCAGGGTATACTTGGCTTTTCCAGAAATTGCAAAGGGAGCATTGTTTCTGTTTGTCCCTATTAAGGAATTGTTGGACCATTTTTTTTGTTGTTATGCTTGATCTTAACTTACGTTCTGAAATTCCAGAAGCCCATTTGGTACCATCTAAGAGGTACCATATGTCAAGTACCATATGAGGAGACAAACATAACCACAAAATTGAGGGGAAATAAATCTCACCTATGAAGGATGAAGAGACCAGGAAGAACTTAATAAATATGTCTGCATTTTTTTAACAAATAAGCTTCTTTATTCTTCCAAAACTTGGGTACAGCAATATGGAGGCTTACCTAGAAGCACTGACTCCCTCCCCAAAAGTTGAAGGAGGACAGAACGTGTTTCTCAGTGAGGGGATTAAAAGGGAAAGGACAGATGATGTCCAATAGCCTGCTTTGCACACACCATGACCCCTTGGGGCATAGGGATCTTTGGGCATGGGAGTGCCGTGACTGTGTGTATGAATTTTGCCAAGGGTTAGGTGGAGGCATGTGTCAAAGAAGACTGATAGTTTGAAATATGAGTGACAAGCTCTGTATACTTTAGATATTTTTATTTTATTTTATTTTATGTTATTTTATTTTTTCAGTGTTATACTTTAGAATTTTTAAGTTCGAAAAATACTGACTAGATTTGGAGGAAGAAGCTAACTATTCCCACTGAGTTTTATTCAAAAATAAGGAAAGAAAGAAGGAAAGAAACCTGCAATGTATTTCATGCACTTTAGCTTTCTGTAAGGATGGTTATACAAATGAATGAACTTGGTCATTCAGCCTCCATTCTTTCCCAGGAAGACAAGTGCTGTTATTAGACCCTATTGCCTTCCCATTTTAATTTCACATTTGGGTTATTTTGTGTTTTTATGAATTGCCTAAAATATCTCTGCAGGAGGTGATTGGGCTGGATGCTGGTTTACTAAGATTTGTTCTCCAACTTGAACTGTTTGCACTGTTTTATATAAACTCCATCCTATTGGCTACACTTTTTAACATGAGACAATATGCAGAAAGCTGAGACTTTACAATCAGAAGTACTTGGAATTAAATCTCCCTTCTCCCCATTTTATAAAACTGGAAAAATTTCCCCCCTAAACTTTTGTCAGTTCTCATTTGCAAATTGGGGGGAAAATAATTACCTCTCAGTGTTAATTTATTGATTAAATGAAGGGGAAAATATAGAACAGTGAGAGTGGGTGCTTGACACATAACTAAGTTACTAATTAGAAGAACCTATTGCCATTATACTTATTATTTGTATAGAGAACTGAGTAGTTAGGAGTTTGTCTATTTGCCTGGAAGAAATTCCTTCAAAAGTAGATCCCATAGAATAGATGAAGATTGATCATAATCAGGATGAAATTTTCGTATTTCTTCCAATCACTACATCAACAGTGTAACAGCCATTTTCAGGGCACTGGTTTCCCACCCCCAGAGGTGACCTGCAGGGTTCCCTTATAGTCCTGAGATTCCTTTCTGGCCATAATGCAAGAGAGTTAACATCTCAGGAGACACTCCCCAGTAATGATAGATGGGATTTAACAGACCAATATTTTAGTTTCCAGGCTCCTTGGAGAATATTCTCAGGTGTGTTCTTCACGGTCTCTTGGAGTGGCCCTGGATGCATTGAGCCTCAGTTGCTCAAAGTGGTACACCTCCCATTAATAGAATGTTTATTGGCTTTCTCTCCTCCCATCTCACTTTCCCACTCCCTCATGGTCCTTCCTGTTACACCTCCAAATTATCTTACTTGCCTCCAGATTGTTCACTCACATCTTCTTTTGGAGCATTGAGACAAACATCTTATTGACAGTCAATATATTTTTTTAAGATTTTATTTATTTATTTGACAGAGAAACACAGCTAGAGAAGGAACACAAGCAGGGGGAGTGAGAGGGAGAAGCAGGCTACCTGCTCTGACTCAGGGCTCGAACCTCGGACTCTAGGATCACCTGAGCCAAACACAGACACTTAATGACTGAGCCACCCAGGTACCCTGATAATACAACTTCTTGAAACAGACAGCATTTGTTCAGTTCTGGCAAATGTCCCTTGAACATCTCTGCATTCTGGGATTAACTTGTTCTCAGGTGCCCAGGCACTTTATTTTAATTCCCTTTTTCTGCTACTTCTGAGTGCTTCCAGCACCTTCTTTCTCTTTGTTTTCTTTCTAACTTTTGAAAATACATGAAACCGCACTCTGAGCTTTTTTATGGAGAGGAGAAAAATATCAAACAGTTGAATTTTTGACTAATCACTAGAATGTTATTTGGACATTCTCCTCGAATTTTATCTCGTCTGTGGCCCTTCCCAAGGATAACCAAACTTTCAGCCACATGGATATGTCCATATTCAAGGGCAATATTTTTGGGATGGTTGCCTTTTTTTTTTTAACATTTAGATTTGAATGCCATGTTATTTTAGCTCAATCAATTGATGCCTGGCATCTTCAAAGTACTTTATTTTGGATGAAGATGCATAGGGAGGCCAACTCTGTTTTCTTTTTTCTGTCAGTCGATTTATTTGTACACTGAGGCTCCCTATGAATGGAGTGGAGGCTGTCTTTACACATTCATCACCACATTCATCACATTTAAATTCCAGTTAGTTAACATAGAGTGTAATATTAGTTTCAGGTGTGTAATATAGTGATTCAGCACTTTCACCAGTGTTGGTCACACCAGGCGCCCTCATTAATCCCCATCACCTATTTAACCCATTTGCCTCCCATGTCCCCTCTGGTAACCATCAGTTTGTTCTCTATAGTTCAGTCTATTTCTTGGTTTGCCTCTCTCTTTTTTCCCCTTTTGATCATTTGTTTTGTTTCTTAAATTCTATGTATGATTATGATTGAAATCATATGGTATTTGTCCTTTTCTAACTGACTTATTTCACTTAGCATTATACTCTCTAGCTCTATTCATGTCATTGCTAATAGCAGGACTTCGTTCTTTTTTATGGTGGGGTAATATTCCGTTGTATATGTTTACGCCATATCTTCTCAATCAATTGATGGATGCTTTGGGCTGTTTCCATAATTTAGCTCTTGTAAACCATGGTGCTATAAACATTAGGATGCATGTATCCCTCTAAGTAGTATTTTTTTAAAAGATCTTATTTATTTATTTGACAGAGAGAGAGCGAACACAAATAGGCAGAGAGGCAGGCAGAGAAAGAGGGGGAAGTAGGCTCCCTGCTGAGCAGAGAGCCGGATGTGGGGCTCGATCCCAGGACCCTGAGATTATGACCTGAGCCGAAGGCAGAGGCTTAACCCTCTGAGCCACTCAGGCTCCCCCCCTTTTTTTCATTCTTTAGAGAAATAACTAGTAGTGCAATTGCTGAATCATAGGGTAGTTTTACTCTTAACTTCTTGAGGAATCTCCATACTATTTTCTAGAGTGACTGTACCAGTTTGCATGCCCACCAGCAATACAAAAATGTTCCCTTTTCTCCACACCTTCACCAACACCAGTTGTTTCTTATGTTGTTAATTTTAGTCATTCTTATGGGTGTGAGGTGATATGTCATTGTAGTTTTGATTTGCATTTCTGTGATGATGAGTTATATTGAGCATCTTTTCGTGTGTCCAGCGGTTATCTGTGGGTCTTTGGAAAAATGTCTATTCATGTTTTCCATCCATTTTTTAATTGGATTATTCATTTGGGAGATGTTGAGTTTTATAAATACTTTATATAATTGTGATACTAATCCTTTATCAGACATGTCATTTGGAAATATCTGGGAGAGAGATATTTTAAAATGAAAAGTGCAATAATAAGTATTGATTCCAAGGGAATTTGTTAATCTATCTTTTTTTATTTTTTGAGAGGCAAATATTAAATTCAGGAGCTGGATAGAGAACCATTCTAGATATAAGTACTATCTTTCCTTTATAACAAAATTTGAATAAAGCATAAAAAGAGTTTGGTAAGGGCACCTGGGCGGCTCAGTGGGTTAAAGCCTCTGCCTTCCGCTCAGGTCATGATCTCAAGGTCCTGGGATCAGGCCCCCATCGGGCTCTGCTCAGCAGGGAGCTACTTCCTCATCTCTCTCTGCCTGCCTTTCTGCTTATTTGTGATCTGTCTCTCTGTCAAATAAATAAATAAAAGTTAAAAAAAAAAAAGAGTTTGGTAAGCCTTCAAAGAGAAAGTAGCTTTATATCTAAAAAAGTTTGGCCATACTTTCTAAGGTCACTTAAGTATAACATAGAATCTGTCATGTTATTTCTGACTATTTTATTGAGTGTTAATGGAAAGACTTTCATATACCTCATTCATATATGAAAGATAGGTTAAAGTTACATCCATATAACTGTAATTCAGGTTGAAAATATTGCATTAAATGCTGAGAATAAAATTACCTTAATATACAAATTGTTCCATAAGCCTAAAATCCAATAAAGATATAGTTCATGGGGATGAATAAGGTTTATTTTCTGCACCAAAATTTCTCTGGTGTCAAAAATGAAATGTGCAGATCTTTAAAAGGTGTTTTATCTTGTGGATATCAAACTTTGCAATAAAATAGCTTTTCTTTAAAAGTCATATTAAGGAATAAAGTTTAAAACTACTTTTTAACTCTTTGAAAACTCATCCTTTGGCTTGTGTTTATCCTTTCCATTAATTTCTAATATTTTAAATGATACAATTATGGTAATACATGCTATAATGGAGCACTTGTGTCTCAGGTATAGAATGGTCTTTACTTTCTTCAGTAGTCTATTACCTGGAAATGAGAATTATTAATGTAAGCAACTTTCCTTGCAGCAGACATGAAGTATTTTAATCATGAATCCTGATGACTGAATAAAAGTGAGCTTATTCAGTCTCTATTTTGTAACTCTTAGGGAATGGAAGTGATCTAGGACTTAACTTGCCCAGTGAAGTTAAATTATAGCTGCCGAAATTCATAGCTGGTTTGGTTAATTCTCTCCGTGGAGACATATCTAGGGTATTCTCAGGAAAAAAATGGGCCTTGAGTGACAGTTTAGTGAAAATATGAAATTCCAAGTTCATTCCAAGTTCATCTCTCCTCTTATTTTTTTTCTGAGCTATATTCTTTAGTGTTCTTCAACAGATAAATTGAACATTTTTACAGAACTGTAGAGATACCTTGTTTTCTTTATAAGAATTTCAAGGTGGAGGGGTGGCACCTGGGTGGCTTAGTTGTGAAGTGTCTGCCTTTGGCTCAGGTCATGATCCCAGGGTCCTGGGATCAAGCCCAGCATCCCCCGCTCAACGGGGAGTCCGCTTCTCTGTCTCCCTCTGGCTGCTGCTCCCCCTACTTGTGCTCTCTTTCTCTGTCAAATAAATAAAGAAAACATCAAAAAAATTTTTAAGGAATGTATATCAAGAGCAGCAACCAAGAAATGTGCTTGAGTGCGGTAGTAACCTGAGTAGGTAAATACTTTTCTGAAAATTGTCAGGAGGTTCAATCAATAAAAAAATCTCAGACAGGGATACCTGGGTGGCTCCGTCAATTGAGCATCTGACTCTTAATTTCAGCTCAGGTGATGATCTCAGGGCCTGAGATTGAGCCCTGCTTGGGATTCTCTCTCACTGTCTGCTCGGCCCCTCCCGCACTCGCGCGCGTGTGTGTGTGGGGGGGGGTGGGGGTGGGGGTGGGTGTGGGTGTCTTCCTCACCCCCTCCCTCTCTCTGAAAGGAAGAGAGAGAGAGAGAGAGAGAGAGAGAAAGAAAAGGAAGGAAGAAAGGAAGAGAGGGAGGGAAGGAGGGAGGGAGGGAAAAAGAAGGAAAGATGAAGGAAGAAAGGAAGGAAAGAAGGAAGGAAGGAAGGAAGGAAGGAAGGAAGGAAGGAAGGAAGGAAGGAAGGAAGGAAAAAAATCTCAGGCATAAAATCCTTAGTAAGATAGATTTTTAGGAGGCCGTGGTTTTCATGCAAATTGTCTGTAGGCTTTTGTTATTGTTACTATTTTAATATTATTCTTTCTTTTTGAAATGCAGCCACTCATATCTGTAGACCTGAGACTAATGTACCCCAGAAACAACCTTTTTTTTTAGATGTTTCCATTAAATTCCTTCTAGTTATAAGGTCCTCCAAACACCTTCTACTTATAAGGTCCTCCACAAACAGCCTTTGCTGTTTATCCTTCCAGATAATTCCTTCTTTGCCTAGTCTCTGAGGGTCTCCTCTGCTGAAAAGAACTGAGGGCAACTTTTGGTACTTGAAAAGACAAGTATCTTTTTCACTACACCCTTCATATGTCAACACGCTCAATAAGGAGACCAAAGTTTGAAGCCACAATATCACCTTGGAATATTGAGTTCAAAATGAAAAAGCTCAGAGTATAGGTAAAAAGAAAAGTGAAGTCATTTTTTTTAAGATTTTTATTTATTTGACAGAGAGAGAGAGAACACAATGGGGGGAGCAGCAGGCAGAGGGAGAGAGGTAGAAGGAGGCTCTCCACGGACCTGGAAACCCAATGTGGGCTTCAATCCCAGAACACTAGGATCATGACCTGAGTAGAAGGCAGACAGTTACGTGACTGAGCCACCCAGGTTCCCCAGTAAAGTCATTTCTTAAGGGAGAGAATGCTAACATAACCGAAGTTTGATGTTGATTTTAAAAAAAATGAAATATAAAGAAAAGATATAGTTATAAAGACAAATAAAATAATTAATGGTAGGAATAAAAATTGGTATGATTAATCACCAAAAAAGGACATTAGTAAGGAACTTATTTATTACATACTTTAAGCAATTTCTCTATTTACATCCAGAATTACAGAATTTTAAAATATTTTGGTTTCCATTGAAAAATTATTTCTCAAATTTTACTGTGACTGCAGTTCATGCTAAATGCTACTTTTTTATTATTTATTGTACAACCATCTCAGATACAGAGAGACTTATAGAATGGTTTCTCAGATACCATCTGAGAAGAGCAGGTGCAGATTCAATCATCAGCACCATCATTTTGCTAGTCTGCCTTATCCTCCCAATCCCAGACGTTACCTCCAAATACTGCATTCCACACTTCTAATTACATAAAAATCCATTGTTTTTAAAATTATATGTAAACAGCCATTAGTGGGAAAACTTTTACAGAGATGTCACAAAGATTTATCATCTTAGAAATTCCTGTTGACCTTACCTAACAATATTGTCTTTTTTCAGAATTATGTTCTTTTTTTTTTAAAAAAAAGATTTTATTCATATATTTATCTGAGAGACAGGGAGAGAGCATGAGTAAGAGGCAAAGGGAGAGGCAGACTCCCCACTGAGCGGGGAGCCCGATGTGGGGCTGGATGCCAGGACCCTGGAATCATGACCTGAGTCGAAGACAGACACTTTACCAACTAAGCCACCCATGCATCCCCAGAATTATTTTCTATTCCAGCACCTTCTTGAGGTGTTCTCTACTTGTCTTGCATTCCTATAGCTCAAGGACAACTCAAGGGAACCCCCTGACCCCAACACCTAGTCCATGCAGTTCTGAGAGGTGGCAATCTTTAATCAATCATGGTGTAATAAGTGCACGTAAGTGTTTTAAAAAGACACGAGAATTAGTCAGTAAAGTAATATGGACTGAACAGAAAATGTTCTGGTTTTAGGGACTGTGAGCCAGGAACCTCACGTGAAGACCAAATACATGTGAAAAATACATTTTTGTCATCTAAATGACCAAATTTATTTTTCTTATAAATCACAATATTGCAGATAGACTCTGTAATCATTGATTCAAAACTTGTTATTTATAAGTTTCATATGCTTTCTGAGAATTATCTTTCTCTTCCAAGTGCACAAAAAAAAAATTAAAAGTACTGATCATTTTCTTTTCTAACCTTGCCTCAAACATGTTCAGAAACTATGATGCAAGGGGCACCTGGGTGGCTGGGATCCAGCCCCACATCGGGCTCCCTGCTTGGCAGGAAGCCTGCTTCGTCCCCTCTCGCTGCAATAAACAATTCTTATTGTTTACTGCCCTTGCTTGTGTTCCCTCTCTAGCTGTGTTTCTGTCAAATAAATAAATAAAATCTTTAAACAACAACAACAATAACAACAACAACAACAAAAGCTATGGTGCAAATTAATGAAAAAAAAAAAAAGTGCCAAACAAAAAAACGGACCCTTAATACAGAGAACAAGCTGGTGGTAGCCAACAAGGAGGTGGGTGGGACATGAATGAATTAAGTAAAGGGTATTAAGTACGATTATAGTGATGAGCACTAAGAAATGTACAAAACTGTTTCATCATTGTATTGTACACTTGAAGCTAATATAATACTTTATGTTAATTATACTTGAATAAGGGGCACCTGGGTGGCTCAGTTGCTTGGGCTACTGCCGTCGGCTCAGATCATACTCCTGGAGACCTGGGATCGAGCCCCACATCGGGCTCCCTGCTCGGTGGGAAGCCTGCTTCTCTCTCTCTCAATCCCTCTGCTTGTGTTCCCTCTCTCGCTGTGCTTCTCTCTGTCAAATAAATAAAATCTTAAAAATATATATATATATATACTTGAAGAAAAACATAAATAAAAATGTTTAAAAATCAGGATGCAATTAATCATATCACAGAACAGCTAGAATCATTCTTTATTAGCCTTCACAAAAAGCCCATTCTTCCTGAACCTTTTCCTTTAATCTTTCATTAACGTTAGAATGCTAAAAATTTCCCTTTTTTGTTACTGTTTACTTAATAAAATTTTTCCTCTATTCCTGTCCTTTTCTAGGTCATGCAAACCGATGTTCTTGTGATAGCATTTGTTCTTTCTAGGAGGACTGCTATACTTGATAAACTCCCAACTTGTTAGCAGATTTGAAGTTTTAGTTATATTTCGCACACTTTTGAGATGGATTTTTCTCTCTTCATAACTTACCTGAAAATGTTCCTCTTTATGCAAGGAGAAAGTATTATTAACTAAGAGAGAATTAATGGTACTGAATAAAATAATTTAGCTGGGAAGGTTTTGTTTATTTTCTTTCTTGGTTTTTTTTTTTTTTTTTTTTTTTTTTTTTTTTTTTTTTTTTTTTTTTTTTTTTTTTTTTTTAGTACACTTTTTTTTTGTAAGGATGCTGTAAAGAAAAACCTCAAAAAGGAGATCAAAATGAACCAGGCCCTGTTGGCCCAGCATTTAGCTAAATAAATACGAATACAAGTTTATTCCTTGCTCAGAAGCTGGCTGCAGATTTCCTAAGTGATTGATTTGATGTTAATTTTCTGCATGGACCTTTCATTTCCTATGAGAGGAAAATGAATTCCGTCAAGGTGAATGAATCCTATTTTAGGTCTTACTTTCAATTTGGAAGGTTTGGAAGCTTCAATTTCCCAGCAGGACTAGATCTCCAAGGGATCCTCACTTACAGTTTTTCATGGAAGGGAACTTGCCCTGAAAAGACTGCAGAAGTTCTCTATGTGCAAATCCCAGTAGGTTCTGAGGAAGGAATTGAAATGAACATATTCATGACTGGTGCCACCATTTTGCTCAGTCTAACAGCCTATTTCTTTACAACAGTACTCCATGTTGGAGAAGGTCCAAGCTGTGACTCTCAGCCATGTTTCTGCTACAGCCCTCGATAGCATCATCATGTTTTGTTTCGACAAGAATCACCTTCTTCATCATAATGTGTCATGAATTGAGAGAGATGAGACTTTGTATTTCAATATGTGATTCATGGGATGATTAGAGAACATGAAGGGAGAATTACGACACATAAAAATATACTATTAAAAGATGTATGACAGGGGCGCCTGGGTGGCTCAATTGGTTGGGCGACTGCCTTCAGCTCAGGTCATGATCCCGGAGACCTGGGATCGAGTCCCACATAGGGCTCCCTGCTCAGCGGGGGGCCTGCTTCTCCCTCTCTCACTCCCCCTGCTTGTGTCCCCTCTCTGGCTGTGTTTCTCTCTGTCAGATAAATAACATCTTTAAAAAATAAATAAATAAAAAATAAAAGATGTATGACAGAATGAGCTGTTGACTAAGGACTATAATTTTCATTTCTTTCCAGGTTATTGAGGTATAATTACTATAGAGCATTGTGTAAGTTTAAGATGTCCAACCTGATGATCTGATGCACGTATACATTGCAAGATGATTGCCATCACAGCATTAGCCAAAACCTCCATCACATCACATAATTACCATTTCTTTTTTGTAATGAGAACACTTAGGATCTACACTGTTAGCATCTTTCTAGTATATAATACAATATTATTAACCTTAATCTCATATTATATAATAACCTTAATTAACCTAAGAACTTATTCATCTTCTATCTATTCAACTTCTAGCATATAGTTTGTCCTCTTTGAACAAAATATCCTCATTTTCCTCACATTCCCTTCCCCTGGTATCCACCGCTTTACTCTCTTTTTCTGTGAGCTCAGCTTTTTTTAGATTCTACCTGCAATATTTGTTTTTCTTGATCTCACTCAGGTTTATGAGGACCATAAACGTTGAATAAGAAATTCTCTTTCTACAACTTCTCATTAAGTTGCTTTACCTCTCTGGGTCATGATGAAGTTTGAGACTTCAGTCATATTGTTTTTTAATGAGAATAAAAAGGAATTTTGTTTTGAAGGCATTCTAAGTCTAATACTTTTTTAAAAGGATTTTATTTATTTATTTGACAGAGAGAGAGAGCTCACAAGTAGGCAGAGAGGCAGGCAGAGAGAGAGGAGGAAGCAGGCTCCCTACTGAGCAGAGAGCCCGATGCAGGCCTTGATCCCAGGACCCTGAAATCATGATCTGAGCCGAAGGCAGAGGCTCTAACCTACTGAGCCACCCAGGAAGCCCTAGGTCTAATACTTTTGAAACTGTGCTACCATGTTGGAATCTCTAGTTATAGACTAACTTTTTTCAATATTTATTATCCAGGATCCCAAATTACGTGAACTTTTGGATGTGGGGAATATCGGGCGCCTGGAGCATCGCATGATAACGGTGGTGTATGGGCCTGACTTGGTTAACATCTCCCATTTGAATCTCGTGGCTTTCCAAGAAGAAGTAGCCAAGGTATGGTGGATAGAAACTTCTGGCCTTTGTGAATCCTTGTGACATTGTCCTGATGCCTGTAAAAGACTGTTGTCATATTTAACATGTGTTAAAATTACATCTAAAAATAATTCAGCTGCCAAGTAGAAGTGTAATTCAAATGCTTCCAAATAATGGCACCTACTAAGAATTATGGGGATTTTTCATTAGGCATAAAGCGTTTGATATAATTTCTTTGTAGAAGAAAATACAGGTGACACTAATTTTTACTTTACCTAAACACCTTGTCCCCACACATTCTCTCTTAGCCTCATCCCAAACCACTTCTGACCCCATCTCTTTTTCAACCCTCTGCTTGAGAGCAGACATCCTTAGCACCTGATTAACTTCTTTTACCCCGCGTAACCCCTATGCCACCACCATGTGCATAGTATCTGCTCAAAGAATAAGCGAAGAAATAAAACAATTTTAAAACAAAAATTTCCAATAATGATAACAAATATTATTTATTCAGTTATGGACTCGAATAATAAATTAAACAGGGCCTCTCCATTAAGGACTTGCTAACTTACTAGCATAGCAGATCTTTCAGATACATACAGAAATAACTAAAATAGAGCAAGATCTATCAAACAAGAGGCTATCAATTTCTGGGAACCCTGGACTCCACTTTGATACTTTCTCTGGAATAGTCCAACTGCCATGAAAATCAGAGCACTGAAATGAACATATCAAAAGAAAGGCTTTTTTTTTTTTCATGTTTACAATTTACAGGATAGTAATGATGATCCTTACCCTTCATACTTACCCTTCAAGAGTTAAGAATATGAATCAAAGAATACCTTTAAGTCTGTATGTCATATCTTTGCCCTTATAGAGCTTCTCATATCAAGGATCACAAGTATGGGGTCATGTCAAGCTAGTCATCTATAAATTTTTAACCCTTAGTGGTCTAATAGTTCTTTGAGCTACACCAGAAGTGATGACCTGACCTCTAATTCTTTAGTGATTATGGTAGAGGCTTATTCCCAACATTTACTTGACATTAGCTTTATTTTTTACAAAGGAATAAATGAAATCCCAACCAGTTTTAACATTGCCAATTCTTTAAAAACTACTCTCCCAGACTGTTACAGACTTAGTCTATTTTCCCTCCTTGAGAACCAAGTTATCCATTTTCTTCTATAGTATAACTTACTTTGACATTTGGAGAGACTTCAGTTTTATGAAACATTCAGTGTGACAGCATTATACTTGCCTAACAAGAGTTCTCAATCTGATATACTGTTGGTGATCTGTGAATTATATTTACTTCATTTCTCAGCATATGGATGGATGGTTGGGTAGATGGGCAAATGTGCATGGATAAATTAATAGCAATGATTTGCAAAATATTTTTAAAATGTCTTTCCCTAAATGCAACCATATTCAGTTTAAAAAATCACCAGTTTCTCTGGAATAGTCCAACTGCCGTGATTCATTATGAGAATGATCTCATTCATTATGAGATTCATTAACTCTCAAAAACATTCAATAAATGACAGTGACTTTCAGGGAGGTTTTTACTAAAAGTGAATATAGATTTTATATTATAAGCCTATCTATATATCTTATACTGTCTTAAACCTTTGTACAGTTATGTTTAAAACATATTCAATTCCCTCCTCTCTATGCACTCTTACCCACTAATTTTCTTTAGGGATTTTGATGTCTGAGCCCTGTAATATTCCCCATCAGGACCGCATCTGTAGACATTTTCCCAGCAGCAACTTGATGTGCCTGGTATAATTAATGAAGCTACAGAATATATTTTGTCTTTCCTGCCTTCCCGGTAGGGTATTTTTTTCCCCCCACTAAAATTGCTCAGCCAGAAGTTTAAGATTTGCAAACACCATTTTGCTCTGAAAACTTACTTTCCTTCCTTCTAACTGACAGTATTGTCTTGTAACATCACACCTTTTATTTACTCTCTGGGGCCAATGTACATGATGCTTTGTGTAGTGCCAACACCAAAGGAGACAGCCTCTCTCATTATGTAGAAAGCCTGACAGAAACCTGAGCTGCTTTGAAATTCGAATGGCTCCTGAAGAAATTATTTACAAAGGGATTCTGGCTCATCCATTCATTCAACCCGTATTAGTTTGTTGCCTTCTCTATGCCAACCACAATTCTGGTATTAGGGATACAGCATTCTGGAATAATGAGAGCCACCATTCTGGGAGAAATAGACAGATAAATCCCAAATATGAAGGAAATATATTGTAGGTCAAATGAAGATCTGTGTGGAAGAATAAAGCAAGAGGAGAGGGCATGAGGCATGTGAAAAGGGGGTTATTTCTTTATGGGGTGTTGTAGAGAAGGCAAAAATCTGAAAAGAGTTGTTTCATTACAGCAATATCATAGATTTCTGAGAAATCCCTTGAATCTACTTTAAAAAATTAATCAGAACTAGAACTTGAACTTTCCTAAATACATTATTCCAGATTTGATTTGCATGCTTTTTTTTTACATAAATCACTTGAATTTGAATATTTTATTTATTTTTTAAGACAAGTAACTCCTTTAAAAGATTGATAGGGGAGAACAGTGTCTTTCAATTTTTCTCTCTGTAGTTGGACTAAAAATATGGTATCTCTTGCAATTATACAACAGTCATCCTTTTCGTTATGGAGCTTGACTTTCCAAACACTCTACACCTGAAGGATTATATTTCCCTGCTCCCAAAGGGGCATTCCTTATAATGTGCCAAGGAAACAGATGATTTCACCTTTGCCCTCTGAGTCATATACTTCTCTCTGCATCCTCTGCTCCCCTAGGAAACAATGGACAAATGCACATTTTCTATTCCCTGGAACTCCTGAACTTCAGTCCCCCTCTGTGGGATGCCCTGACCTCTCTTGGGAGCCATGGGGAGGAGGTGAATATCACCACCCTTCGTTTCACTCTTCTACCATTAACTTCTAATAGTTCTCTACTCACAACTACATAACTTGTGGCAAAGGTATCTGCAAAGGAAACTAGCCAAAGCAGCAGAAGTTGACTCCTTGCACTGTGATATGGGCCTTTGGCTTTTATTATGAGAAGATGGAAGCCAGTGAGTGTTTTGAGCAGAGGGTGGACATGACTTGATTTAACCCTTTAGTTAATAATAGACTGCCTGGGGACAGACAATAACAGAAGCAGGGAGACCAGTGAAACTACGAAAATATTTGAAGTGACTTGTTAGTGACTTGACCAAGGTGGGGCTACATAGGAAATGAGAAGGTGTGTGTGTGTGTGTGTGTGTGTGTGTGTGTGTGTGTGTGTGTGTGTTATATGTAGAGAAAAAGATCAGAAGAATCACTAGCAGAGGCTCATGAATTGTATGTTGCATGCAAGACGAAGATAAGAATCAAGGATGATGTTAGAATTTTGACCCAAGTGACAGGCAGGATGGAAATACCACTTACATTATAGAGCATATTTTGGGGTATATATTAAGGGTTCAGTTTTGATTATGTTCAGATTGAGATCATTATTAGACACCCAACTGAATATGTTGAATATACGAGCCTGGAGTTAGTGCCAGATATTATACATTAATTTGGAAGTCATCAGGTTATAGATAATATTTAATGAGATTGGATGAGATCAGCCAGGAAGGGACTGTAGCTAGAGAAGATGTCCAAGATCTGAGTCATCAATACTCCAACATGAAGAGATTGAGATATGAAAGAATCAGCAAATGAGGCCAGTGAGGAGACATTGAAGTAGTGTGTGTCTTTGGAAGGCAGGTGAAAAAAAATATTTCAGGGAGAATAAAGTGATCAACAATAGAGTCAAATGCTACTGAAGATGAAGACCAAGAATGGATCATTGCATTTAGTGACACAGAGGTCACTAGTGACTTTGATCAGAGTGACTTTAGTGGAGTGGTGGAGTCAAAACATATTGGAATAGGCTTGGGGAATATTGACAAGGAAGAAAAGAAGCCAAAAAAGATTGCTCTTTTTTAGAAGTTTTGATGTGAAAGGCAGCAAAGAAATGGGAAGCAAGGTCCAGAAATGTTTTTTAGATGTTAGAAACAGCTATATACATGTATGCTAATAGGAATGGTCCCATAGAGGAAAACAATGTGCTGATGTAGGAAAGAAAAATTGCTAGAGCAAGTCCTTGAGTAGGGGAAGCAGTAGGATCTAGTGCAGAGCTCAGGAAACTACAGCCTGGGGCCCACTTCTGGTCCACCACCTGTCTTAATATTTTCATTGGAACACAGCAACATCTGTTTGTTCACATTGTGTCTATGACTGCTTTCTCTACACAGAGATGAATAGTTATGGCAAAGACCATATGGACCACAAAGCCTAAAATATTCACTATGTGGTCTTTTATGTAAAAAGTGTGTTGATCCTGTCCTAGTTCAGAGATAGAGTGGCTAAGCTCAGACAGAAGCAAGAGCTTGTCATCAATAAGAGATGGAAGAGTGAAGCATATTGGTAGAGATGCTAATAAGGGGTACATGTGGTGGAGAAAGTTGAAAACACTTTCTGATCACCTTTACTTTCTCTGTGACAAAGGACACAGAAGTCAGCAGCTGAGAGTAAAGGCGATGTGAACCCTCAAGTCTTTCTTAGCACTACTTGGTGCGTATTTTTGAAGATCTGGCTAGTAAGGTTAACAGGGACTGCAAAAGACAGATCATTCACATCAGCCTCCCAAATAATGTTTTGAACATATTAATCAATGTATCAAATCAGTGCAAATTCTTCCATTGGTCAAGGAGCTTAAAGAAAAAAACAATTGTCTTCTACCTGCCCAATTCTAGGCCCTCTTTTGAATATTCTATTTCTTTGAGGTGATGGGCTACTCAGAAAGAGACTTATTGTGTACCCCACCCATTGTAGTCATGCAGTGTAAACAGCATTACGGTCACGTCATAAAGCAGATTGCTCTGAGCCAGGGGCTGGGGTTCACAGGATTGCCATATGCTGTTGTTTACCTTCAAATCTCAGGTATTCAGTGTGTAACTGTTGGGAGATCACTCTTCACTGAGAATCTCCACGAGAAGAAAATCTGTGCATGGTTCGCAAAGAGGATTCCCAGGGGGCAAAGACAGTGTGTCTTCCTTCCGGGTTCTGGTTCATGGCTGGGCCCCTGGACATTCATGACCTCACTCAAACTCCCCAACTCCTATCTCCAAACTTTGTTCAATGCAATATATTAGCAGCATACGCTATCACCCTAAGAAAAAAGATTGGAGACTCAGGCTGTAATATTCAGTCCTAAGTATTTTGACACTGTGGTAGGCCCCCTGGGTGGACATATTGTTGAACCACTGCCTACTTTGGCAGATTTCAACCCAGGTATTGCTCCAATGTGTTAAGGTGCAGTGGACTGAAACAGCAGAGATCCAGTAGGTTAAAAATGAGATTTCTGATGACAGAGTGGTGCAGGGGAGATTTTGTGTTTATTTCCCTGCACGAGGTTTGCCAGATGCCATAAGCATTTAAAAATAGGAAAAGCATGCAATTTAGCAGGAACTTACCCAGATTGTTTTTTAATTTTTGATTGAAAAGCACCGATTATGACTATATAACTTGATAAATTTTTGAAAAGACAATACACCCATGTAAATAGCACCTAGATCAAGAAACAAGGCATCACCAGCACGCTGGTGTCTACCCTAAAGCCCAATTTTTTTTTTTATTTGAGAGAGAGAAAGAGAATGCGTGGGAGAATGTGAATGCCAGAGGGATAGACAGAGAGGGAGAAGCAGACACCCTGCTGAGCAGGAAGCCCCACGTGGGACTTGATCCCAGGACCCTGAGATCATGACCTGAACTGAAGGCAAACACAATGGATTGAGCCATTCAGGATCCTCTAACACCCCCCCATCTTGACCTTCAACTTTTAAGATTTGTTTTACCTATTTTTATAATCTCTGTAAATTGAATCAGGAAACATGTTTTCTTTCTGGTCTGACAACATTATTAGTAGTAGTATTCAACATTATATTTAGGAAATCCTTCTATATTTTTTACATGTAGTTATAGTTTAGTTTATCCTCTTTGCTGAAGAGTATACCATAATTTATTTATCTATTCTATGGTTGATGAACATTTATGCAATTTCCACTTTAGGACTGTTACAAGTATTGTTGCTGTAAACATATGGCTTTCTATGAGATATGTGTTGCTGATCATAGATCTTCATATGCTCAGCTTTGATAGATAATGGCATTTTACCAAATTGTTTGAGCTAAATGATATTTTAAACTGTAATTCACACATGCAAAAGTAAAGTTTAATAATGGATACCTGTATATTAATTTATTACATTTTGACATCATAGAATAATGAAGGTATGACCTGGGATTCCTTGGAAATTTTCCTTGCTTGCTTGCCACCATTCAAATAACTTGCAAGCTCTCTGAATTTCCTAACTAGCTCTCACCTCTCTTTCCTTATCCTTCTTCCCCCTGCCTCTGTTCAAATTCTTGACAAGTCTCATCTATAGCCACCATTTACCTATTTTCTTAGAACCCTCTCTTTGCTCTCCAACTATATGTGACCATCTGCATAAGAATCATCTTAAAAAAAAAACCTCAGACCTGATCATACTTGAAATGTTTTTCATTGCTTAATACTCACAAAATGAAGTTTTCTGTGTATTTCATTCATTTCTTTAGTGAACAAATATTTATTGAATGCCTAGTATGTAGCATGCACCTCAGTGGACACTGGGGATTGAGTAGTGACCAAAGTGAACATGACCCCTGCTCTCAGGTGCTGATAACTCACCACTTGAACCCCTTGTACCATTCTGCTCCAGTAGCTCCTAATTACCTGTGATACTTTTTGCCTTTATAACTTTAATTTTGATGTCTTCAGAATTGTGTGCCTTTCTGGACTTCCCTTTACCATTTTGTCCACCAGGAGAACTTTCCAAGCCTCCTTAGGGACTCAGCTTAAATACAATCCATCCATTTCCCCCTCCATCCCATGATTTCCATGAATAGTAGAGTTTCTTTCTCTGCTCTTTGCTGAACTCCATGCATATTTTCTGTGTCATTTATCACATTGTAATTTTGTATCTGAAACCCTACCTTTGATTTCTGAGCTACTTAAAGTCAGAAGCAATAGCTTAGTTATTGCTATGTTCCCAGTATCTAGCTTATTGTATAATATGTGCTCAGGACATGCATGTTTGAGGAAAAAAAGGAAAGAGGAAGAGAGAAAGGGTAGAAGGGGATTTTGAGCCCTTGAAAACAACTGATAGATCACAAGAAATTTTAGCCATGGGGTCTTGGAACACATGTACTCTGATCTCATTATTTAGAAATGAAGAAATTGAAGCCCTTTAGCTGGTTTCTGCAGGCTCTTTCTTCCCAGCACGGATCTTTCTCCACGGTTTGCCAAGGTTTTCAGTAGGAGAAAAGGATGGAAAACTACAATGGCTTCTATCCTGTTCATCTTTCCCAAACTCAGCCTTGTTCTTGCTCATGGAGTCATGATCCCTATCACCCTCCCTCACCTACCAGTTACCACAATGGCTTTGAATAGCCAAACAGTTGAGGCCTTTTAGGTGAAGGGAATTGGGGGGGGGGCGTTTTCTTAAAGAAAAAAGAAATCATGTCTACAAAATAAAGGTGGAAAAGAGAAGAGAAGAGAAGCCAGTGAAAGGACCTACCACAGCCACTACTAGCTTACTGTTCCTGATCTAGAACCCGAATCACCAAAAATCGGGAAATCTTAGACATTCCTTCAAACTAACAGTGTTTTTAAAGCTGACCGTAAGAGACATAAGGTCCATATGCATTTATGTATGTGTGTGTGTAAATATACACACATATATAGGTATATATATGTAATACACAAATATGTAGATAGATAGATAGATAGATAGATAGATAGATAGATAGATAGATATAGATATAGATTCATTCTGGGACATATACACTGAGGTAAAAATGTTCAGACAGTAATATATTTTGTACAAAGTATGTAATTCATCTCTTTAACTAGGATCCATACATGGTGAGTGAGCAATCGGTGTAGGTCTGATTTTCTTCAAACAAAAGTGACTAAGAAGAATAAAATGAAGTATCATATATTGTTTTAGCAGTGTGTTTTGGAGCAAAATGGAAAATTGTGCAAGACCTCCTCAGGGGGTAGAATATATACGCCAAAAAGGTTGCCATTTACAAATGGATTATTGTGTTTTATGAGATCTTTTACTATAACATTGCTATTCCTAACCTCCTCATATTCGCAAAATCTGCCTAGGTTATCTTAAGATTTTCCCCATCCCGATTGTAAATAAGGGCCATTTTCTCACTGAGTCAATATACTGCACTATCCGTCTTAGAATTTTGTAGTCGTGGATGTCCTTTGTTGGCAGCTGAGGTTCATTCCAGATTCTGCATTTGTATTTTGGATGAGTGTGCAGCAGATGAAAGAGGCCCATCTTAAACTTTCAAATTGTGAAAATGTCACCCATATGGAATGTCCATACGAAAGTTTAAAAGTTCAAAAGTTAAGAGAAAGGCATTCATAATAAAAAGAGGAGGAAAAAGGCAACATAGACATTAATCTTCCTTACACCCAGATAAGAATCAGCAGTCACTCTTCTGGTGACCGGGGAGGAAAGCGCTCTGCCCTCCCTGTTCTGGGTGTCTTTTCTGCATCCTTAAGCAGGAGTTTCCTTTGAGTCAGGCAGTTCTTCAAGGGATCCAATGAATGAATGCCAAATTGAAGGGAAAATATATACCATCAGACAGAGAAATGCACGTGCTTTCAGAGTACAGGCTGCCATGAGTGCTAATCCACTTTTCCCCAGAAAGAAAAGTCAGAAAACTGCTTAAGCAGCCATGCCCCGCCTTTCCTTCCAAACACACCAGAACACAGACATGAGCTGCTGCCCCCTGTTCCTACGCCTCCCTGCCTTCTGGAGCTCACAGCTGAGGAAGCCCCAACCCTCTATCTGTGTAGATTGCTTTGAGGCAGGCACGCAGATTAAAACAAACAAACTGGAATGTTTGGCTCAGTTGGTAAAGAGTCTGCCTTCAGCTCAGTCAGGATCTCATGGTCCCAGAATCGAGTTCTCCATCAGGCTCTCTGTTCAGAGGGGAGGCTTCTTCTCCCTCTGCTTGCCCTCCCCCTGCCTGTGCTTGTGCCCCCCCCCCCGTTTCTGACAAATACATTTAAAAAAATTAAAACAAACAAAAACCATAGTATTTCTGGAAGGAAGAAGAGCTCTAAAAACATTTGGCTTCCTTTTTTTATTACTGGGAGAACTACCTGGCATCTTCTGAGAGTGGCAGGTTTATCTGTGTCCTCTACTGCCTCAATATCAGTTGTCATTTTTATGTTCCTAATGCCTCAAATGCCCCCAATGAACAAGCTGCCCCTGAGAATGAAAAAAAAATTAAATACTTTGTCATTAATTTTCCTAATAGCTATATAATGATAGTCATTCATTCATTCATTCATTCAATTAATACTCAGTTGCCTGCTGTGTACCAGGCATGATTTTGAGTGCCAGGGATAAGCTAAATAGACAAAAATGACCGTCTTTATGAAGGCTACATAATTGTGGGGGTAGGTTGACAATAAACACAATAAATAAGGCAGCACCATGCTAGAGAGAAATAAAGTAGGGAAGGGGAAGTAAGGGGGCATATTTCAATTTTAAATAAATTGGTCAGGCAAGGTTATCCTGAGGTGATGACTTTTGATGAAAACCTTGAAGATGATAGAGAGGGTCAAGTGGTTCTCATGGAGGAGAGCAGACCCTGAGACAGGTAGGTACCTGGCATAGGATGAGGAAGAAAGAGAACAATGAGAGATGAGTCAGAGAGGTTAGGAGAGGGATGACAGGTGCTGCAAATAGTGGTGGATGGCCACTGTAAGAATTTGGTTTCATTTCCAAAGACATGAGTAACTTGCATCACTTTGATTAAGGGATTAATTTGGTGTAATACATATTTTTTTAATTTTTTAAAATATTTTATTTATTATTTATTTGACAGAGAGAAAGAGATCACAAATAGGCAGAGAAGCAGGCAGAGAGCCTGATGTGGGACTTAATCCCAGGACCCTGAGATCATGACCTGAGCAGAAGGCCACCCAGGTATCTCTGGTGTAATATATTTTAACAGGAATGGCCTGGCTGCTCTGTTGAAAAGCCATAGTAGGGATGTGGAGGCAAAAACAGGGAAAGCAGAGTGCTTGGGGTGGAGGTAGTGAGAAATGGCTGAGTTCTGGATATACTTTGAGCGTAAAGCCAAGAAAATGCACGAAACTATACTATAAAACTATTAAAAAATGCACAAATGTGGATTAAACACATGGCATGAGAGAAAGAGGAAGCTAAGGATGATGTCAGTTTTGCTGGTATTGCATTTATTGAGATGGAGAGCCAATTAGGGAGGAAAAATCAGAAACTTGGTTTTGGACATAAGGTTTAAAATAGTATTAATCCAAAGCAGTAGAGTAAACACGGGTGTGACCTTCTCTCTTTCCTGAGATACTATGAAAATGAATGATGGTGAAGGAACATAAACATTAAGTGACAAAGAGAATGAGATAGTGCACAATGAGATGACAGATTTCAATAAGTTTTCAGAAGAAAATGAAAAGGGTGCAGGATGGAACAGAGCCTAGGGTCCATAGAGAAACATAGCCAAGAAGGTCACTGAGACTCTCAGAAGCAGTGGAGAGAGGCCCCAGACTTGAGGACTACCAGCCCAGCAGAACAGGGAGCAGGACTTGGGAGTGGAAAGCAGGGCGAGGAATTAAAGGAATATGGACAAAGCTATCAGCCCTTCCACCTCCTCCTCTTGCTGTGTGCATAGAATAATTGATAGCCAATTACTTACCAGACCAAAAAGCTGAGTGATAGAGTCTGTGGTCAAAGGAACGAGGCTGATACAAAAGCAAAGGTTAAGCAAAGCTTTATTTCGCGCCAAGCATCAGAATTTTACTGGCTAGCCAGGGTCACTTCTCTCCTGGAAGAGAAGGACCACACCTAACTTCTCAGGCTAGCTTTTATCCGGTGATCCCCAAATCACAAGCTCTCCTGGGTCATGTAGCTATCTGACTTAATTTACATTTCCTTTGTATAGGGGGAAAACCGCATCCCAGCTGACCCTACTCACTGGCTTGCCTGAGTTAATTTGCACCTCCATGGTCTCCCATCTGAGCCCAAGGACTGGCATTGGGCCACCCATTCTTAGTTTGCATCTAAATACCTCCCCCAGGACAAGGCTCCTGGACCAGAGATTAAGGGGGTTAACTGACTGGGCATCTCCCTCAACCTGGCTCACCTTTGTTTTCCAGGGGCCATTTATCCATAATACCTGGAGCTGCTTTTCTGAGTAAACAAGATGGCGGCTGGGATTTCTAAATAGGTCCTTATAATGATGGCTTGTTATTTTGTGAAAGTGGACAAATTATTAGAAAAAAATGATGGTAGCCAGCATTAGTCAAGCAGCCAGAGTAAAGCTCTTCTCATTCTGGAATTTATGGATATAACACCATAGTGGCTGGCACGCACATGCTTACCCACCAGAGAGGTCTGCAAGCTGGTAAATCCCACTCAGGTACTCAGAGCTCCCAGCTGGACCCTCTATTTTCCCCAGTCTAAAATGTGAAAGAGCAACAAAATGGCCACAGGTTATTGGGAAAGCCTACTTTACTGGTTGATGAAGGAGGCCAAGATGAACAAAATAAGAAATGGAGATAGAAGATATAGGGGTAATTCAAGAAACAAATGTTTAAGTAGAAAATAAACACAGACACTATCTTTAGAGAGAATTTTGACTATTTCACATTCAGAACAAGATGCTCTGAAAAATAACTAACAAAAATAAAGGGGTTTTTTTGGAAATCAAAAATAATTCTCTCTTGTTTGCTGAAAAAAAAAAAAAGAAACAAAAAATAAAATAATGGAACAAAAGCCAAATCTACATAACTGTTGTAAGAAGAGATGAAGGAAATCTCCTAGAATGGGGAACCTGGCAGAAAACAAACAAGGAAATATAAAAGACAAAAAGATGACAATAAGACAGGCGTCTGGTAGCTCAGTGGGTTAAGCCTCTGCCTTCTGCTCAGGTCATGATCTCAGGGTCCTGGGATCCAGGCCTGCATCGGGCTCTCTGCTCAGCAGGGAGCCTGCTTCCTCCTCTCTGCCTGCCTCTCTGCCTACTTATGTTCTCTCTCTCTGTCAAATAAATAAATAAACTCTTTTAAAAAATGATAATAAAAGAGAAAAGATAAGGAGTGCCTGGCTGGCTCAGTAGGAGGAGCATGGGACTTCTCATGGTTATAAGTTTGAACTCCACGTTGGGTGTAGAGATTACGAAAAAAAAAAAAGAGAGAGAGAGAAAGAAAAGGTAAGACATACAGGCACAAATCACCCCAAAGAGTGCAGGAGAAAAGAAGAAAACAATGGAGAGGAAAATATGAAAGACAAGTACTGTCTTGAAGTTCAAATAGCACATATAGGAATGAACTAGGTTCAGGCAATATGAGTAGGAAACTGGAAGATACTATTAGATACATGTAAAAGACATTAAATTTCTTGTCCCTAGAAGAAAAGATAAATTATAAGAAAAGCATAATCCAAATATAAGCCATGCTAATACATGCAGGATTTTCAACAATTGAAAGAGCATCCCCAAAAGGATATATGTTATCATAGTATTAGGAGTGTTTCCTTTTGAAAGCCACATGGTCCATAGTGTTGGAACTGTAACAAGTAAAATAATCAGAGTCTTATATATGACCCTGAAGAAAATTATATTTGCATTTTTGTAATCATGTAAAATTTTATTTTATCAGTTTTAAACTTTTAGAATCAATTTATATGCATGTAATTGAAGTCAATTATGGATTCTAGACAAGGAAAAAATTTCGACTTTAATCATTTTAAAAATAAACCTAAGCTAACAGGAGTTGCAGGTAAAAGGATTGGCAGGTAAATATCTTCCTCTCACAGAGAAGTCAGGTGATATCATCTTTAATTAGTGGATTAAGAAATGACTTAAATTATGTTGCTTGAGATTGTCAGGGTTTCTGGGAAGAAAGACCAGTGGTGAGGAATTCTATCAGAAGGAAGGAGAAAGGGCAGATGGGAGATGGGATGAGATCAGAGCTGGATATTGATAGTTAAATATTAAAATCAGTCAATCAAGAGAAAACAGTAAAAATAGATTATTTAGAAATATGGAATTTACCTCCAAGAATTTAAGACTAGAAATGCTGAGATAGTTGTCAAAAAGTAGAACTAGGGTTAGAGTATCACAAGGAATCATTGTTTTTTCTTTATAGGCCTTTTGGATGATTTTTTTGAAAAATCTATGTATGTGTTGTTTTGATAAATAATAAATTATTAGATAGCTAACATTTACTAAGTGTGTGTCGTGGCTGTCACTGATCTAAACATTTAATATGAACCATCTCCGTTAATTGCCACAACAGCCTGTGAAGTTAAGTGCTATGATTTCTTCCTTTTTATAAGGCAAATAAATATGGACAGGTTAAAAAACTTGCCCAAGACGATTCCATCAGGCAGGGGTTATGTTGGCATTGAGTAATAGGAAACGAAACCAAACCATAGGTTGGATAAATTAGGGATTTTTTTAATTGTTTGCATCTTGTTTGCTTCTGCTTCCGTCCCCGCACCCCCATGCAGCAGGAAGCCTAAAGGGTTTTTGACATCGATTCAGTGACTCAAGGAGAACAAGACTGAGACCCTCTAGTTCCCATGGTCATTTCCTCATAGATCAAGAAGCTTCTGCAGCTCCAGCCATTGCGTGTGTGGTCCCAACATCAAAAAGAATGGAGCCTCTATATCAGAAACCACATTTTCCTCTTCTGCTACCATGTGGTTCTTCCTGTGTTGCGTTGCCATACTAGCCGCTGAAGATGTTGGAAAATGCTGATTTTTCAATTATTATATATTGCTGTCCTGAATAATGTCAGGTTTCAGTGAGGAGAGAAGGAGAAAATGGATATTAGGTGTTACTGAGAAGTGGGCCCCACACTGAGCAGTGGGTCCCCCAGCTACGGAGTAGCAGAGCGGGGTCTGAAATCCAATAAGGTTTGTTTTTAAATAAACTAGCAAAAGCATCAATAATACAAGGGTCAGTAAGAACTATTACATAAACGAATGACAGTATTTTAATTTTAAATTAGAAGAAAAACACAAGTTGTATTCAAGATTCACCCTTACAGACAGTGAGAAAATGAGCAAAAGGGAAGCAACTGGAGCCAAAGGCAGAAAGTCGTTCTCCCAGTGGAGGAAGGACTAACAGGATAGAGTCCTTACCAAGGGCCAAATACCCCTGCATTTAAATGGAAAGAATCTAGCTTGTAAAACAATTTAAAATAAAGGTGTGAGATATAATTACAGTATTTAAAACAAATTGACTTCCAAATGAGAAAATTATATCGTAGCAAAATTCCATAGGTTAAGTTATAACTTAACGAGGAAGTACCGTGTGTAGTTTACTAATCACATTTCAAGATTACAGGTTTAATTTTGTCAGATTTCATTTAATGGATGAGCAGCATCACTTGCTCCCAAGAAATTATGATTGCTCTTTTAATTCCTTCTGATACACATCTCACCAAAGAAATTAGCTGAATTTTTTTCTTTGAATTTTTTTCGCTTGATCTGCTCAAACAGAATTACTTTTAAACAATAAACAATGTTGTCGATTGTAATTACAGACCCTGCTTACATACACTTACTGTCTATAGTATGCAGCAACCCAGCAGATTCAAACTGAAGTACTCATTAGCACTGACACTGCTAGGCTTAGAAGACATAATGGCAAGTGTTTTCACAAAAGTGACATGAGGCTTTTGGAAAGAATCATTTCAAGAATATGGCGGGCTGATCTGAAATCCATGGAAAGGAAGCTTTAGGGGTTTAATACAAGGGCACTCGATCAACATTTTCTCAGCTGTACAAATGAGAGATGACTCAGTCAGCTAGCTGGAGGGGAGGAGAGTGTCCCTCAGCTGATGCTCGGAACACATCTGAGATTCACAACAGTAGAGCTGAAAAGCTCTCATCTTGAGAACCCAGCCAGAGCAAACATCTTCCTATTTTCTTCCACATTGCACCACAGATACTGGTCTTTTCAGAGGCTTTAGTTTTTTCCCTTTAAAGAACTCTGTTAATTAATTTTTAACTTGATTTCACCACATTAAATTTTTCCTACGGAGACAGGGGAAGGTGAAGGAGGAGTTGGAAGAAGACACAGGCTATTCTAGACCTGTTACCTTCCCAAATGGAGATCCTTGCTCTTCTACATCTTATAGATTACACTCCAAGCATGTAAAGTCTTCCTTAAGTCATCAGGGGACCATGTACCATAGCAATGCTTCACTTATCTGGGAAAAGATAATGGGGCAACAGTCCTTCAGAAGATAGTCCGAAGTATAAAGCAAAGCATAAAGCTTATCTATGAAACCCAGGGAGATGCCCTAAGCCCTAACCCTAAATCTTCTGTACTTTCCTAATTGGGGAGCTTCCTCAACCCAATGTAGTACACGATACTCTGAGTTCTTACAATCTACTCCAGCATAGTTCCAACTGCAATAAGAAAAGCTAAAGTGATTATCCAAAACCCTGTAGCCAAGAAGAGTGATTGACTACTTATAACAATGAGGAAGACATAAAACTTAAGTTCAAAAGGCATTCATTGTAAGGCATGGATATAATTCTCTTTCACTGACACATTCATTCATTCATGAAGTCAACTCAAGTCAAAAGTGCAGATTTATTGCCTATTGTATAAAAATGAATGAGATGCAGAACTATGAGATCCCACACAAATTCAAACCACACACATCCTTTTCTTCCACCTACTAAAAAAGTAAGTATTCCTGTGAATGGACATATGTAGTGTTTTTATTCTCTTCTTTCCTTCTGCTTACTGCTTCTCCCCCAGCTACAATGATATGGTCCCCTGGATACTGCTAGGTTCTTACCTGACTAAATTGTCTTAGAGGTAGACCAATAGAGATCTTTGCCAGGATTTTTTGTACTGGAAGTAAGGTCATCAGACTAACTCTGGTGGTGGGAGGGACCATGTGTAACATGGGTGGCCACGTGAATGAAGATGATCAGTAGAAAAAAGAATGCTACCAGGTAGGAGAGAGAAATGGAAAAGCAAAAAATAAAAAAATAAAAAAAATAACCCCCTTGGTGTTTAGGTCCCAGGTTCCTGATGACTATTTCTTTTTTCTACCTCCAGTTTGTTTAATTTTTTCTTCAATTACAGGAAATCCCCAGTGTCCCTGAGAAATTCTCCTATTTCCCAGGCTACTTTGAGTTGCGCTTTTGTCAATTGTAGCTTAAAGGCATTTGAATCACATAGTCTTTTGGATTATGCACCTTTCCTTGATATTACATCATTTGATTGATATAATTTTCTAGTGTCCCAGTGGTTGATAATACCCGGTCTTAATATGCTTTCTGGCTATGGTTTTCTTTTGGTAACTATATTTTATGTGGCAACCGTTTTCCTCTGATTATAAAATGAACATTTTGACTATAAAATATAAGACCTTCACTGCAAACATTATACCAGAAATTTTACCGAAATTCTAAATACTCTATGTAGTACCCTAAATTCAGTGACTTCTCCGACAGTCCTTTCAGCTTTTAATGAAAGTCTTTATAACTCATAGACCATCTTTCACCATGAAAAGACTCTTTACTGTACCATTAAGACAAATGCTCAGTGAGATGAATTCTGATGTATGCCAGTAGGTGAGAGAAATGTGCTCAGCCAAGCAATACAATTCTGAATGAGAAGCATGGTGTTCCTTTCTCCTCAAATTCCAAACCGTTACCCGCTTATGAGTGGAGGTGATGAGAATGGTACTGATATCACTGAAGGCAGTACAGGTCTGCCAAAAAACGAAAAATAAATAGATGACTATTTGACATTTTTGGGACCTTCATTTGTCCTACAAATATTAACTTGTCTTGTATAAATTATTATTTATTCCAGAAATCTTGAAAATTTATTAATACAATAGATTGGGAAATTGAGGCTTCCAAATCAGGCACTCTGGAAATACCTGCTTTGAGATTATTATCATTTGTCACTTTTTTTTCCTTATTAAGGTAACCATGGACTCATAAATTCTATAAATATTCAGTATTCCTTTTAGAATATTTTTCTTTCCCAAAGAACTCACTACATGAAGACATGTTTTGGGGGGCAGGGCCACATTCTGCCTTCTCTCCGGATGCTCAGTATCAGGTCACAGCCACAATCTGGTTGGGTGCCTTGCACGCCCGATGCCCCCCTCCCAGGCGCTGTTTAAAACATGCAGTCAAACAAAAACGCTCCCCTTTTTAAAGATAATAAGCACAAACACCCTAAAAGAAAAATGTTTAAGAATGTTAACAGGAAATTTGCAGAAAAAAAAAAATGGAACAGCCCCAACATATATAAAATGATGCTCAACTATGCTAGTAAGTCAGGGATAGCTCTTAAGACCACTGCAAGATCCCACAATGCACCCATAAGATTTGTCAACATTTTTTGGAAGTCTGATAATGGCAAGTGTTTTTGAGAATATTGTAAAATGCAAGCTGTCCTATACTGCTACTGGGAACTTAGCGCCCTTCCCACTTTGGTGAACAAGTAGTAGCAGCTGATAAAGATACATGAATTCTGAGAATTCATGATCTTCACCCTAGAAAATCTCCGGGATGTGACTTAAAGCAACAGGAAACAGATTTATGCAAACCAGACTTTCTGGAGAAAGAAACCATAAGTGTTCATTAATAAAATAATGCATTAATACATTATACATTATAATTCTATATAATTATAGGAATTACACATTCCTATAGTGGAATAACGTAACAGTTCAAATTATTTAACTAGACCCATACATAGAAGCATGGATATATTAAAAGGTGTGTTGGTTGCAAGTAGTCATTGCCCAAAGAAGCATACAGTATGAATGATTTATGTACTATTTTAAATATACAGAGGGGTCTATCCATACCAGGGTCCAGCAAACTTTTTCTGTAAACAGAGAGCCTTTTGGCTCTCTTGCAACTACTCAACTCTGCCATTATAGCCTGAAAGCAGCCACAGACAATATGTAAATGAACAAGCATAGTGTATTTCAATAAAACTTTATTTATAAATACAGGTGACAGGCTGGATTTAACCCTCAGGCCTTAGTTTGCTGAACCATGATCTATACCACATGAAAATATATTTGCTATTGATATCTACCTTGCAAGATAAGACCTACTCCTGGAGAAAAGGAGAAGAATGGAATCAAGGAGAAGCATTCTATGCACAACATAGAATAATTTGCACTGCAATATCCTAAGGATATGTTTTTTTTTAAAGTACTAAAGTAAATATGGCACAGTGTGAACTTTTATTACATTTTTATCTGTGTTAGTTGCACTATTCTCTGTATTTCTATGTCTAAGAGAAATATGTAATACTGAAAGAAAAGAAAGGTTAGGGCGCCTAGGTGGCTCAGTTGGTTAAGTGACTGCCTTCGGCTCAGGTCATGATCACGGAGACCCGGGATGGAGCCCCACATCGGGCTTCCTGCTCGGCGGGAAGCCTGCTTCTCCCTCTCTCACTCCCCCTGCTTGTGTTCCCTCTCTGGTTGTGTTTCTTTCTGTCAAATAAATAAAATCTTAAAAAAAAAAAAAAAGAAAGGTAAAATAGAGACATTAAAATATTGAAGGTAACATAAATCAGAACAAAGGGAAAGAGAAACATCTGCACGAACTCTGTTTCTTCCAGAAGATTCTATCTTTGTCTGTATATTCTTTGCAGTGACAAGTTAAGCCAAGAAATTAAGAGATGTGAATGCCAATGGGGGAAATCTCTCTCCATTCTCAGAACTAGTCATCATGAAGAACTGCTGCATAACTGGCAGAGCAAGGGTTGAGCATGTTGTGATTGATCTCTCTTTACATTGGTTAAAGAAAGTGTGAAGAGAAGTGTGACCTTCTTCTATCAAAGTTCCAAAACTTTAGACCTGCATTTTGTGACTGACCTCACCCCTTCTCCATTTTATCTCCTCTGACGTCATCCTTATAGCATGTTGTTAAGGTGTTTGCTTCACAAACTCCATAGTTTGCTTCATCGTCTTAGTACAGCTGTAAGGTTTACAGATTTCAGCGGCAAATGTCCTGGGTTCAAATCTCAGCTGTGCCTATATTGAGCTGTGTGACCTTATGTCAGTTAGTGAATGCCCCTGTGTCTCAGCTTTCTCATTTATACAAATGGGGTGGTCATAACAGAATTTATCTCATAGAGTAGTTGAGAGAATTCAATCTGTTAATTATTTGCCAAATGCCTAGACTAGTGACTAGCCCCTAGTAACTCTTGAGTCCATGTTTTATACAGAATACAGTTAAGTCAAATTACTTATCTTTTTTAACTTGTTGAACTATATCAGCCACCCTAAAATTTTCTAGAACAAAATGAGAGAGTGCACAGTATCCAAGAGTACAGAGTTTGGAGCCCAAGAAACCAGTGATTTAATCCAAAATTGTGACTTTTATCAGCTCTGACAATATAAACAAATCTTATAAGTGCTTTGGAACTTGGACTCTTCCTCTGTGAAATGAGGTTAATAACTGTACCTACCTCCTAGAGAATTGTTGTTAATAACTAATGAAGTGATCAGATGCAAAGCACTTGGGTCAGTTCAGAGTAAACACTCAAACAGTACCTTTGAGAGCAATTGACAATTGTGAAACAGTTGGTGGTGGTATTAAGCAAACACATAAATCCTGTGCCAATAATGGGGGAACTGGAATGAATTTAGAAATAAAAGAGCGTTATCGGGGCGCCTGGGTGGCTCAGTTGGTTGGGCAACTGCCTTCGGCTCAGGTCATGATCCCGGAGACCCGGGATCGAGTCCCACATCGGGCTCCCTGCTCAGCAGGAAGCCTGCTTCTCCCTCTCTCACTCCCCCTGCTTGTGTTCCCTCTCTGGCTGTGTTTCTCTCTGTCAAATAAATAAATAAAATCTTTAAAAAAAATAAAAAAATAAAAATAAATAAAAGAGCGTTATCTTTGCGACCTGGTAGGAAAACTTGGTATCTATAATGGCGTCAAATCCAGCATCTCAGTAAGTGCGCCCTCAACGGAGCGGTGAGGGAATTGCAGAACCAGTCTTGCAGATGTTAAGGCACAAACATGAGCACTTAAACTCTGGATGAAATTCCATTGAAGTTGACCTTCAGATCTGTTTTTTCTCATTCAGGTCTCTGTTGTCCCTTGTGTGAGAAAAAAAAAAATGATCATAAGACAGAAAATGTCATTTAAGGAACTTCGGGATTGAAAGAGTAGAAGCGGAGTCAAGCTTTGTGGCAATCATTAGAACCTTGTCTATCAAAGTAGAAAAGCCAACCCTCCAGATTGAAATAAGAAGTCCTTCCAGTGCCAAACTCACCAGGGTCCAGCATTGGATATATGAGAACCCTGCCAGGGTGGGATCGGTCTATCCTACAGCAAAGCATATGCCATAGTCTCAGGATGACCTAAGGCTGCTTTCAGCGGCTCTGGCCACAACTTTTTAGCCATGTTGTTCTTAATGGAGCTGTGAGAGCCTTTTGGTTATTCTCAAATAAATAACCAAAATAATTCCTTCATTTGCTTGGGGTGCAAGCAGACAGAGATTACAATGATGTTTCCTAAACCAGGTCCTAGTACACCTTACTATTCAAAATACTGTTCCTGGCCCAGCAGAATGCTCAAACAAATGTTAATATGCATAAAAAAATACAAGAGTTGCTTGAAAAATATGTGGATTCTGAGTCTAAAGATCTAGTGTGCAGCCAGATCTTTGGACTTAAAGTCCCTTATTTGTACCAAACATTCCATCAGTGTGGCAAGTCTACTCTAGACCTTGCTTCTCCTAGCATGATTCAACAGACTTCGATTGAGATGCACATTCTCCGTCCCCTCTCCAGATTTCTGAATCAGCATCTGCATTTCAGCAAGACCCCTCTGCCTCTCCTGCCCCCAGCAGTTTCTATGTATAGGAAAGTTTCAGAAGCGCTGCTCTAGAATGTGTGGGAATCTATTCCCTCAAGTCTTTGGTTGCACAATGTAGCTACTTCTGGTGCCCCAAATCCTGAGATATGTTATCTTGCTATAGCCAACTCTAGGGCACTCTGTCCATGTCCCTTCCAGTCCTTTTCCACTTTCATGCCCAATGCTTTCACTTCCAACAACCAGGACCCTTGTCTCTTTGTTGACTGCTCCCTCTGGATCTGGAACCCCCTTTGCCTAATATCAAGGAAGCCACGAAGTGCCTGGGGATTTCCATCCCCTCCAGCAGCCCTTAACCAAGACTAACAGGCATGGGCATTGCCACACTCCAGCTCCCTTGTTATTCATCAAAAACTCAACTTTGAGGTGTGGTCTGTATCAGGATGGAGAAAGCCAAAGTTACCATCTGCTTTCTTCTTTTTTCCTTCAACCCTTCTACCTCCTTTCCTTTTCAGTCCTGCTCAATCCACTATAAAATGGTTGCTAGAAAATCCTTCATGATAAACCCATTGCTCATAAATCCCTGTCTTGGGGTCTGCTTCTGAGGAAACCAAAGTAAGACACATGCTGTTTTAGCTCAGTGTGATGTAGACTGAGACCAGTACCCAACCAAGAGTTGGGTGATTTCTAAAGTTGCCTTGGTCACTGCATTAGTCCCTGAATGTTTGATGTAGCCTGGGTCAGATCTTTTGAACATCTCAAAAGGCTGCAGGAAGCCAGTAAATTCTAGGAATTCCACACTTGGAAATTTAGATGCTCACATTGTGAGAATGTGATGAAAATAAAATCCATACCTCACTTCAAAGACTAAGCAGATAAAAAGAATATAAAATATCTCAATTTTATGTTGACTACATGATTAGCAATGCTTATGAAATATTAGCTAAAATAAAATATATATTAAAATTAGCGTCGCCTGTTTACTACTACTTTTTTAATGTGGCTACTAGAAAATTTTAAATTAGATATGCAGCTCACATGGTAATTCTATTGAGCGGGGGTATAACAGAGACCTTACCTTTCAGCCTAAAAAATCAGACCCAGTGTAAATTTCCCCAACTCAGTGGTACACTGCCCTCAATTATGCATGCTTTTACCAATGCATGAAGTTGCCATGGAGGTGAGAAAGTCTAAAGTTTGACCCTTAGCTCAGCCACTATTATGACAGAAACACATTATAAAAACCAGGGCTAGTAGTTACTACTCTTAGTTTAAAATGATCAAATTTGAGGAAATTTATTTTAAAGCTGTTGAAAAGTTATTCCAGTGCTTCTGTGCTCATACATAAAGTTTAGTGATCAATTATTTTGCTTCACCCACTTCTGTGCTGTATCTTCTAAGTTCTCCACCAGTAGTTAAAAAAAAACTTTAAGGTCCCAAATTCTCTCCTGAACTAGGAGGGCTTCCTAACTGAGTTTCAACTCCATTCTCCACATGGCCGCCAGACAATCTCCCAAACACGCAATCTGGCCTCAGGCCTCCTCTCATCCTGAAAAGGGGTCTTCAGTAATATCTCATTTCTTGTTAAATTATCTCTGGATAACTCAACAGACTCCATACTCTGCCTCTGGCTCTTCTTTTCACATTGTAACTTGCCCTCTTTTTTCCAATTCCTATTAGATTCCTCCCCATTCCCTCTGAGCCCTACTATGTGTTTTTACCTCTGGTTTTTCTCCCAGTTTTCTTTGCTTAAAATTCCCTCTTCCCTCCTTCAGCACTTTATTCCTCAAGTCCTACCTCAAATGTTACTGTAACACAAGATGGTATATTACCGATGCCTTAAATCAGAAGGCAAAACCCAGAAGACCAACAAAACAACAGCAGAAATAATTTAATAGATGGAAAAACTGTTGAACTAACAAAACATGGTTTCTTAGCCCTCATGTCTTCTCTTAAAGAAGGGAGGAGGGAAGAATGTTAATTTTGTGTTCAAAACCATCACTTGAAATGGAATTTCAATATTTTGTGTGGCTTTGCTCGTTTCCATTTTCTTGGAAGCCAAGTGAGATCAACGGTGAGTGGTATAGGTAGAGTAGTGAGGTAGGAATTAAGATTAGGCGAGTAGTGAGGGACTGACAGAATTGGGAGGAGGGAGAGTGTGACATTGTGACTACAACTGGTTTCAAGAACTTCTAGGACTGTAATTAACATTTAAAGGTTCCCTGGTATAGCTTTGGCTTGAGTAGTAAGGCAGGAAGATTGCACCTGCAGGTGTACTGAAAATATATTTGACTATATCTTCAACTCTTCTGTAACTCTTCATCTTTTTATAATGCTAGGAAATTAGTAACAAGTCCTTGGCTACTAAAAGACAACATGCTAGTTCCCTATCAGTAGGGATTTTTAAAAGCAGACAAATTCTGTTTGTGTCAAAAACATTTCCTTAGAGGCACCTGGGTGGCTCAGAGGGTTAAGCTTCTGCCTTTGGCTCAGGTCATGATCTCAGGGTCCTGGGATCCTGTCCCACATTGGGCTCTCTGCTCAGCAGGGAGCTTGCTTCCCCGTCTTTCTCTGTCTGCCTCTCTGCCTATTTGTGATCTCTCTCTCTGTCAAATAAATAAATAAAATAAAATCTTTAAAAAAAATTTCCTTCGGGGCACCTGGGTGGCTCAGTTGGTTAAGCCACTGCCTTCAGCTCAGGTCATGATCCCGGAGACCCGGGATGGAGCTCCACATCAGGCTCCCTGCCCGGCAGGGGGCCTGCTTCTCTCTCTCTCACTTCCCCTGCTTGTGTTCCCTCTCTTCACTGTGTTTCTCTCTGTCAAATAAATAAATAAAATCTTTTAAAAAAAATTTCCTTAGAAAGGAGCAATATCTCAGGGATTTGAATTTAATTATGTCATTTTACAAATAGAAAAAGAGAGAGGAAGGAAGGAAGGGAGAAAGAGAGAAAGAAGGAAAGAAAGAAAGAAAAAGAAAGAGAGAAAGAGAGAGAGAGAGAGAAAGAGGAAAAAGAGAGAGAGAGAAAGAAGAAAGAAAGGAGAGAGAAAGAAAGAAGAAAGGAGAAAGAGAGGAGAGAGAAAGAAAGAAAAAGAAAGGGAGAAAGAAAGAAAGAAAGAAGAAAGAAAGAAAGAGAAAATCAATCCCTTAGGCATACAAATTGAACTAATTTGCCTTCCTGGTAGTCTAGCTAAAAACATGTGTCTAATGACTGGAGAGCATTTAAGCTAATGCAAGTGTGATTTGCATCTTTCAGGAGTGGACAAATGAGGTTTTCAGTTTGGCAACAAACCTGCTGGCCCAAAACATGTCAAGAGACGCATTTCTGGAAAAAGCGTAAGTAGCTCTAATTTTATTACTAAGGGTGTTGCTTCTTCTGAGTCAGTTTCCTTTCTCCTTTGTGAGTCTTTTGTTTATGCTGCACTGGCTTCGCACATTGATAAACATAAACGTCCCTTTGGGATTTGTTAGAGAACTGATACCTCCACTGTTTGGAATTGGAAAATTTCCCAGAAAGATCGCTCTTTTCCCGCGAGCTGCACGTTCGTGTCAGGCTGACTCCCCTGAATGTCAATGCCTTGGACACACAGTAAGGAGACACATCCAAATCCCGACAGCTGTGCTCAGAACCAAAAATTATCAATTTCAGAGAGTCCTTCCCTTCTACATATGCCTGTGTCGTATCAATTATTAACCTGACAAAGGGGAAGAACATCATATGGTACTCATTTCTTTTGAGTCTTAGATCTCTGATAGATTCTATACTAACTTTCCTGTCTACCTATATCAATAGGCTGATGTCCTGATTCCTGCCCTTAGACCATCACAGAAAATGGTAGTAAGAAAAGAGAAAAAGATGTGGAGGAAGGCACAGAATGAAAAGGAGAAAGAAAGAGAAGCAAAACAGGATTACCCAACCACTCTGGAATTACACAGTCTTTCTAAAAATAATTTGACCAAGGAAAATAATGATTTTTGCCAGACGAGCAGCAAGGAAAGCTGGCTGTGTTCACTTTGGAAGCTAGGGATGGCCAGGAGGTTGGGAAGACTTGAAATCAAAACCACAAGTTGAAACATTACTAGGTGGTCCTCTATTTTATTACCTTCCTCTTTTCTCTCTTCTTCTGTAAGACATACCCATCATTCTAGACCCAAGATCAAGCCTACATTTCTTTCTTACTCTTCTGTGAATTCCTTATACTGTTAGTACTTCATAGGTCTTCACTTCGATCCGATCATATCCTCTTTACTTTGTCACCTTGAAGACCCTTCTAATGCCTCCCCCTAATCCCTTCCTTTCTTCTTCCTTTTTACTGGCTTTGATCTTACCATCCTTCATCGAAGAGATGTTTCTAGAACATCTATTATGCCAGGTGGTATTAGTGGAAGGGAACACAGAGATAAAAAAGACATCTTATCTGAAATGTCACATGCTATAGCTACTAAAACCTATAGTTAGCTAATCATTATCAATTGCAAATGTCCCTTTCCAACAAGTATCTCCCTACAAATAGCTGCTATGGACATTCTAGAACATGCTTTTTGATGAATTCAGTAAGCATTTCTGCTACATATACATCTAGATGTGAGATTGATGGGTCATATGCAGTTTCCTAAAGTGGTAATCCCCATCCACACACCCACCTGCAGCATTCCAAATTTCTGTCGCTCTGTCTCTCTATCCACATGTCCATAAGCAGTTGAAGAGATAAACACAGTAGTTATATTGACACAATCAAATACTTCACAACAAGAGTGAATGATCTACAGCTATAAACAAAAAAGGAGGTTGGATCTCAAAAACATAATATTAAATGAAAGAGGCCAGACAGAAAAGTATATGATTCCATTTATATATAATGTGCAAAATTGGCCAAAAATAAATCTATGTTGCTTGACATCAGAACAGTGGTTCCCTTTGTGGGCCATGCTCTGGAAAGGGGGATAAGAGGGGCTCCTAGGATACTGCTAAAATGAGAAGGCTCTATTATTCTTGATCCGGGTGCTGACTGCAGAGACCTGGGCGGTTTGTTGAGATCCAGCCAACGGTATCTACGCCTGAGCCCTTTTCTATGTATTTTATTCTTTGATAGACAGCTTTTTAAAGTTTAAACACTTGTTTTTCTGCTTCTCCAACAGCTATACTAAGCTTAAGCTGCAAGTCACTCCAGAAGGGCGCATTCCTCTCAAAAAGTAAGCTATGGGAGCACATCCCAGTCAGTGTTCATGTTCTTTTCTCAAAGATTTGACTCTGTGCCATGGGGCCTGAAGAGGCATGGTAACCCCATTCTCCCTCTCACTCCATGTTCACATCAATGTAGCTGGTTTCCTCATAGAGATTTTCCTGTGGCATCATTTTCAAGAAACAACAAAGCAAGAAGAGAGGGGAAGGGTGTGGGAAATTACTGTTAAACCCAAAAGGCCATTTGAGATTCAGACCTGTTCTAGGAAGGGCAGTTGGGCGACTTCAGTGCCCCTTTCTACTAAGAGGATGCTACCTTGAGGCTGCCAACTCAAATGTCAACAGAAACCAGTCAGGGAATTTATGGGATGAAGCAAGCCAGAAGCCCGAAGAGCAGGAGTGAAGCCCCATCTAGAGGAGACAACAAACAATTCAACTCTACCATATTCCTCCTGGGACTAGTGGGCTCTGGCCCCTAGTTTTGTCATGTTTCAGTAGAACCCATAAATTTAAATTCTCATATTCAATTCTATTTTTAATATAATACTTAAACATTATTTGTCCATAAATTGACCACTTTTTTTATTGAAGTATAGCTCTTATACATAAATTTTATTTTTTAGAGCCAAATTATTGGCCAAAGAAAACGCACACTCAATCTTTACCCTCTGACCTATTAGTTCCTGTAGGCTCCTGCTCATTACAATGCTAAATTAATATTAATAATAGTAGTAATTACTTGCTTCTTGATAATATTAATAATGCATACTTTTAGAGAAAGAGGTAGCATCAAGGAGACAAAGTTATCAAGGATGTGTTTCAGTGCTTGTTCTTAGAGGCTATTTAGTGTGATGTTTTTTAATTGGGTCATTACCTTTGCCTAAAGATGTTGATTTATATTAGCCATTTTGAGTTTTAAAAGCACATGTATAGATCTTTTAGAAGCTCTCTGCAAATGCATGGACCAGGGGATATCTTGAATGACCAGAAGGTTCAATCCGATAGGACACGTTTTGTTGGTGTCATCTCTCAGCGTATGGCCACTGTCTCACTGTGGTGACTTCACTTCACAGCATATACCGCCTGTTCTCAGCAGACCGGAAGCGAGTTGAAACTGCTTTAGAGGCTTGTAGTCTTCCATCTTCAAGGGTGAGCATGCTGCTTTTCTAAACTTAGCACTACTCAATAGCTGTGAATAATCATACTGAAATATAACTTGCCCCCATATTACCCAAACACTTTTTTAAATTAAGAAGACCATAGGAAAAAAAAAAGAAAGAAAGAAAATAAATAAAAATTTAAAAATTTTTAAAAAGAAGACCATAGGACTCACTTGTTAATATTTATATGAGACCACCGTAATTATATTTTCTTTCATTCCCATAAACCCAATATGTTGATCCAGAAAGACCCTTGTTCTTTGTAAGTAGTGATTTTTCAAAACCATCTAATATAAAAAGATATTGGCCAAAAATTGTTAAGAATTTAAACTTCTCGGGGCACCTGGGTGGCTCAGTTGGTTGGGCGACTGCCTTCGGCTCAGGTCATGATCCTGGAGACCCGGGATTGAGTCCCACATCGGGGTCCCTACTCAACGGGAAGCCTGCTTCTCCCTCTGTCACTCCACCTGCTTGTGTTCCCTCTCTGACTGTGTTTCTCTCTGTCAAATAAATAAAATATTAAAAAAAAAAAAAAAAGAATTTAAACTTCTCCTCAATAACAAATCCTCTGTTGATGCCCATGGAGATGTTAGTTAATAATTATGGATTATGATTAGGAAGATAGGTGAAATACCAATTTCATCGTATTCTAACCTCTTTAAATGTCTGGTTTTAAGATGTATATGTTAATACGTAATTCGCATGGCAGCAGATGTTTGGACCTAATATCGACATAGTCTTCAGGGTTGTGCTCACAAAGTTTTTGCTGGGAGGGGTGCAGGATCAGTTTGGAGACCACCTACTTTGTTCATATGGTGATAAAGTGGGATGTGAGGAAAGCCAGGTATCATGCTTTTTTTTGGTCTAACACATTGGAGGCACTCCGTATATGTTGCCCACCTAAATTATTTGCCTTCATTTCAATGCCCTTCTATATAACTGGCTCTAAAATTATTTGTTACCGTTGTTTCTGGGAGAGTGGAGTCTGTTGTATAAAACCTTTTTCTCAGGCTATATGCAGATCTTGCCTTTCTATTGCAAATTATTTTTATCCTAGTATCTAAGCAACAAGTAAGCTCTTTCCCAAGGATAACACTTCTACTATAAGGAGAAACTGAGCCTCTTGGAAAACTCTGGCGATGTTCAAGTTGCACTGAACGAAGTCAAGAAGCCATTGCTAAACTTACCATTAGGTTATGAAAATGTATTGAGTGCTATTATTAAATTTGTCGACTTTTTCTTGTTGTGAATACTTTTCAGAAAAGTGAAGCTTATTAAGGACTTTGGTAGATAATGGAAAGAAAAGAATGAGTGCTCCCCCACTCTGATGCCGCCAACACTGGACAGATATGGAGAGGCTCCCCCAAACATTTTTAACCTGCACTTTCATAAGTAGAATGAAATGATTAAACTTATTATTGCCCTTTCCTAGATGCTCTGGGGTAGGCTAGACATGCCAGTTAAGGTCCTATCATTTGTTCAACAAATATATCTTGAGCTCTTACTACCTGCCCTCAAGCACTGAGAATGTGGTAGTAAACAAAATACAGTCCCAGAATTCAAGGACCACAGAGTTTCTGGGGGCGCTCCTCGAACACGTGGGCTGACACAGGTGTAAATGAGTGGGATAAGGAGTGGTGCCGTGAGCAAAAGGAGTGGAGTGCTGCCATTATGAGTAAGAGAGGACCATTCAAGAAAAAGAAAACAACGTGTGCAAAGCCCTGAAGATGGAAAGAATTTACTGGCCTGAGTAACAGAAAAGACCTCTGCATTTAAGCATACAAAGGAAGCTTGAGAGATGAATTTAATAAGCGATGAAAAGAATTTTTTCCTCTGCAATTGCTCCTGATTTTTACCTTTACTGGATAACATCTTATGAATATAATGACCAAAAATTCTAACTTATTTTAAATCTAGCTAAGGGAAAGAAAGAATAGAAAATGAAGCTGAATAGAAAATCAAATCCACCAACCAATTCCCTGTAAATTGCAATTTTCTCAACAATTGGATTCTGACAATTCAGTCAATAAATATAAATTGAGTTTTTACAACCCACTACGTCTATTATAGGGTCATGATTTCAGACCAACATCACCTGGAGACATTTTTAAAAGAAAATGAGATTCAAATAACAGGAGTTATGTTTAAATTGAAAAAAAAAAGTATTTATCTTTAGTAAATTAGATGTTGTGACAATATTCTGAAAACAAATTGGAGATTTTTTAAAAAACGGAATCAACCCTCATCGTGAAGTCTTGAAAGATCATTATTCATAGTAAAGTATACTTTACTTCGAGGACTTAGGACTTGTAGAATTAGGATGCTTTCAAAAGATCTAAAAACCAAAGGCAATTTCAGAGCTAGGAAGCAAATGTTTCCCTAAACTGACTGATATTTGACATCCTTGTTGTAATTTCATCTACAGAACAGCACTTCTAGAAAATATCCACTAATTAGCAAAAAGATTCTGGATACACTGACAAGAGGAGTTTTAAACACTCCACAGAAGAAAAGGTTACACAAATGGTAGATATGGCTGCATGTCTGGGAGCCTTATTTCATAGGCAGTGGTCATTCAGACTAGATTGAATTGTGTTCTGTAAATAGATAGATTACCAGAAACACAGTGGATATCCTGTTGAGATTTTTTAAACATTATCTTTGTGCACATTGTTAGGGGGATAATTAATGCACTTGAAGTTGTATCCTGGCCAACACGATCCACTGAAATAACACATTCCTTTAGAGGGTACTCCTTTAGAGATTACAGTTGCTTGCCAAAGTTACCTTAATTGTTAAAAAGTAGCACTGTATCTAAAAAGAGAGACAAAGCAATTATTGTGCTTCTATTAATAATCCAAACATATTTTCCAGGGAAAACTTCGGAGACCTTTTCATATTCAGAAAAATTACCATTTTACCCACAAACTTTTTGAGAACTGAAAGTAGTTTACTTGTACCAAATTCCCTTTGATTTCAGGCTTATGAACTTGAAAATAGCTCACTGACTTTTCAGGTTGTATTATAGTCATTGCATAGCCCTGCCTGGAACTTTAATGAACAAGATTGGAAAAAAATCCATGGACAGTTTGCCCCAGAACAACACGGATTTAAATCATACGGGTGCACTTACATGTGGATTTTTCAGTAAATATGATACAGTACTATTATTTTCTCTCCCTTATGAATTTCTTAATAACATTTTCTCTTCTTTAGGCTATGTCATTGTAGGAATACCATATAGAATATACATATATATATATATATATATATATATATATATAAAACATACAAAATCTGTGTTAACTACTGATGCTATCAGTAAGGCTCCCAATGAACAGTAGGCTATTAGTAAAGTTTTTGGCGAATCCCAAAGTGACACATCCAAGTTACACATAGATTTTCAACTGTGTGACAGGGTGTTGACACCCCTTGCATTGTTCAAGGTCAAGTGTATTCACTTTAAATAATAAAGTTTACTGTAATCATGAACTAATGTGTAATACCAAAGAAAACAGTGATTATTTTGGATTTTCCATACAGAGTGCCTGGATGGCTCAGTAGGTTAAGCGTGTGACTCTGGGTTTCTGCTCAAATCATGATCTCAGGGTCATGAGACCAAGGCCCGTATCAGGCTCCACACTCAGGACGGAGTCTGCTTGAGATTCTCTCCCTCCCCCTTTGTCTCTCTCCCTGCTTGTGCTCTCTTTCTCTCTCTCCCAAATAAATAAATAAATGAATAAGATCTTTTTTTTAAAAAAAAAGGGTACCATAAAATTTACTGAAGAATACAATAAATAAAATGTAAAAAAACTTCTCCCAGGATGACTGTAATGCGTTGCCTTTCTTCTATGCCATAGACCCAGAATATACATCAGAAATACAATCATCTATGTAGTTGTGACTCATAAAATAACTAATATAAAAATTCTATCTTTAAACCACACTAAGAATTTGCTTTATTATAGTTATTTACTTGTAATTATTTCATGTGCTCTATGGTTAATTCAACTTTTGCCTTATAGCTTTAGAACAAAAATATTGAGAATAATTTGATGTGAACATTTATTTTGTTGGATTACAGTGTGAATTATGGAATCAAACAACCTGGATTCAAAGCCATAGGAGTTCCATGCACACACACAGTTAGGGCCTTAGGCAAGTTTTATAAGCTGCCATGTCCCTAGTGTTTGCATATGAAAGGGTCACAGCCACATAGGGTTGGCAGGGAATCAAAAAAAACATGTAAGTAAAGTTCCATGTGCGTGGCACCCAGTAAATGCTCAGTAAATATTATTTTCCTCTGAGAATTTTTTTATTTGCATATATCTGGGGGGTTTTTCCTCTTTCTTATTTTTAATTTAGTATGTGGATATGTCATAACTAGATCTATGGAATCTGGAAACATAAATGCCCTCAGTACTACCATCAAATTTTAAAAGGATCTTTTCCCTTTTGGTATTCTTTGTATCCAAGCATGGAATTGAAACAACTTCATTTTTAAAGTTTACCAATACTTGGCAATTTCTGGAATAAACGGGCCTCATTCAGACAATATCACCCTTCTTAATTTCCCTCGAAAAATTTCTGATAACAATAGCAACAAGTAATCACCAGTGATCTGTTTTGTACTGGAGGCATGATGTGGTGGGCCAGGTCTCAGACTATAAGCAAAAGACCTAAGGTCGGGTCCCATGGCCTAAGCAGACATTGATTGGGTAACTATTACATGCCTGGCAGCATGTTTGGGACACAAAAGAATTAAAGAAGAGATGGTGACTTCACTCAAAAACTCACCATCTAGGGCGCTGGGTGGCTAAGATGGTTAAGCCTTGGCCTTCGGCTCAGGTCATGATCTCAGGGTCCTGGGATCAAGTACCACATCGGGCTCTCTGCTCAGCGGGGAGCCTGCTTTCCCCCTCTTTCTCTGCCTGCCTGTCTGTCTATTTGTGATCTCTCTCTCTGTGTCAAATAAATAAATAAATAAATCTTTAAAAAAAAAAAACCTCACCATCTAGTAGAAAATCAAAAATGTAAAAAATATGGAGAAAACTGTGTAATCGATGCTATAATGAAAGTATGTAAAAGCAGATTGTGAACACAAAAGAATATGCCATCTTTAGTTAGTGTGGTCATGCAGGATTAGAGAAGAGTGAACATTGGGTATGATTTTCAGAGCATTGGAAGGAGGGCTTCCTCCTGCTCAGATAAGACTCAATGACTCGTTCCATCCACTTCAAATCATGAGATCCGGAGAAGAAAATTAATAAATGGGATTTATGTCAGTCTTGTTTAAGATGTAAAGAATTAGGACTTATCAATAGCTTTTCCACAGAAATCTCCCCTATACCCTTATAGTTCAGCTTTCAACGATCTTCATTTTAATTCATGTCTCCAAAAATATTTCTTCTCCTGTTTTTCTATATTGACCTCAAAGGCTCTAGGATATCTTCATCAGTCAGGCTGAACAAAGAAAAGTGAGACAAAGAAAATCAGTTGTATTGAAATGGTTTCTCTTCTATGTGCTAGTATCTAGCTGACAATGAAAATAATATTGTGTTTATTTGGATTATCTCAATAATTTTGCCTCTTTAATAAGAAGTCCTAATTCACAACTGGTGAATAAATAATAGAGTTTTAGGAAAGCATATCATTCTATGACATTTTGTATATGGACTCATATAGATGACTTCAGTTGAATCTGATAATCCTATGGGAATTCTCTTCTATCAGTTTCCGCCTTTCTCATAAATTACATTTATTTATTTAGTACTTATTGTGGACGTACTTTATGTTACATACTGGAAATCTGGCAGTTAACAAGGAACACACAGGTCCTAGCTTGTGTAGTTTTGCATGTTAGCAAGAAAGAGAACTGTAAAACTGAGGGGGCCCAATACAGTTAGAGTGTTGAAATATCACACCAGTGAAATGTAATGGTAGTCCAGAATGAATTACAAAACCCAACTCATGAGGAAGAGGTTTTAAACTAACACAAGAAGAGGGGGGAAAAAATAAAAGACCAGTAAGACCCATGTGTAACGATCCTACCTTGGACCACTGCTATTAATGTACATGCTACATGTGTTGTTTGGTTATCTCAAGATTCTGTGTTGCAAAACAGACTTTCTTTCTCCTCTACAAATTGATTTAGTAAAGGAAATATTATTTTATTCATTCAGTCCACAAATATGAGGTTCCTGCTGCTTGCCAAGTGGCAAGTTGACTTATCTGTTAGCAGGCAGTATAAAATTTCAGAGGACAATTTTAGGGATTTCTATAAAAGAACATTTCAAAACATATGCATATGGTAAAAGGAAGAGGTGTTTTTTTGGTTTGTTTTTGTGGGGTTTGGGTTTTGTTGTTGTTGTTGTTGTTGTTGGTTTTTTGTCTTTTGGTTTTTTTTGGTTTAAGAGCTTGAACATAAAAATAATTATGTAAACACATACCTGAAGTAGGAAAACAGCATGAAGAATGTCTTTCCTGTTAACAAAGCCTTGACTACATGCTTCCGGTTTCCATGGCAGCCCGACTAAACAGAAAAATAAGTCATAGAAGTGACTTTTTTTTTTAGAAATGACTTTTTATATCAATGACTTGTTTCCCAAAGAGTAGGACCAAGAAGAATCAGTGAAAAATAATGACTAATGTTGTCCTACTTACAAAAACTTTTCTATAATTTATCAGATTACTTACTTAAACCAGAAGGAACATTGTTTGGGAAAAAAAAAAGATACAAAATTGGAATTTATATTTTCATTTTGAAAATGTCTGTTTCCAGGCTCTTTGTATGTAAAAAAAAATTATTTAAACACCTGCTAAATAGCACATAATGTGAATACACTTCATGCCACTGTACACTTAAAAATGGTTAAAATGGTCATTTTCATGGTATGTATATTTTATAACAATTTTTTAAAGGATTAAAAGTATAAAAAGAAAACAACCTAAAAAAAATCTGCTGTACAGACTCTGGTTTTGCTACGTTTAACTTGTCTAGTAAATGTACTTTAAAAATTGCCTTAACATCCCTTGAGATGCAGAAAAAAAAGTTTAAACTATAATGAGAAAGCAATAGAAAGTACGGCTTTTGATTCCTCAAAGCCAGCGTCCAAATGAACTCTACAGCTGGCCTCATAGATGTTTTCTGAATGTTTACCCCGACCTCCTGAAGAAAGAGGAAGGGAGAGAAAGACATGAAAAGAAGGTTGTAGGAGTGGGGGTGGGAGTAAGATAGGGAAAGAATAACACATTTCACTGACCCTGTTGCTTTATTTCCCAGAACGATTCAATACCTCAAGAAGATTTCACTCCAGAAGTGTACAGGGTTTTCCTGAACAACCTTTGCCCTCGACCTGAAATTGACAACATCTTTTCCGAATTGTAAGAGAACAACACAGCATTTCAACCCACTTTTTTTTTTTTTTTCAGTTTGTGGGGGTTGCTTGATGTGTTTCGGGCAGGATTTTGAGCCATAGAACTCTCTGGGCATTGTGTATAACAACGATGCTTCCGTGTAATTTGTTGGAGAAAATCAACATTCCTACCCATGAGGTGCAAACACTGCTTTTAATGAGTGGATGTTTGCTACGATTTGTTGCTAGGTGTTGGTGTTGTAGTATCCCTGGGGGGCGCTGTGGTTTGAAGATTATGACTAGACTCATGATGTAGGAAGAACTCTGACCATAGAACCAGACGGGTTATGTCTTGGACGCGCATTAGTGAAATGAGGACGCTGGATTGCTAAGAACCCTCCCAGCTAAAAGTCACTTGCTTTTACTTTAGAAAATATATAGGCATTCCTTTAGAAAAAAAGAAAAGAAGAGAAAACCCAAAACATCGGAGCAAATGTAGGGCGGTAGCAATTCACCTTTCCTAGTTCATTGAAATCTACGTGGTGACAGAAAATCAATGGAAAATTTCAACAAAATAAGGATTTTGTATGTGGAAGAGAAGCCAACAGTGCTAAGAATGACACTGGGTGTACTCACTTTGTGATGCTCATCGCTATCAATGATGTACTGAGCATCAGCCATAATTGTACCATTGAACTTGTCTTTGGGTTGTCAACAGGACTGAAACCGGAAACTTGAATCACACTGTGCTGAAAATTTACAGATTTTTGCTGAAGCATAACTTTAATGAAAAGAAAAATGTATCCACGTTGTTTATTAATTTCTTTTAGTAATGAGTAATAAATACATCTCTAAACGATGTAGTAGGATGTGGGAATTTGATGACTAAACCAGAAGTCTAGTGTCATAATCAAAAAACAATTCATACATTCTGTATTCAGTTGAGAGTGGCGTGTCTTTACACGTGAGATGCACAGTTTTCCTGCTGTGGACTCTCTGATGCATCTGGTATACTTCAAGGGCATTGGGGTTTAGTGGCAGGGATTGAAAAAGATATTTGCATCTCATAGAATGCAGAAATTATGATGGAGCAACACACATTTTCAGGGTCAAATAGGAATGTTGAAATACCATGCTTTTACCAGGTGCAGCAGGATTTTCTTCTCTATAGTTCAATCCAAATACATGAATGAGACTTGGTGGACAAATATTCTAAATTCTGGTTTTTAATTTGTTTTAGTGGTGCCAAAAGCAAACCGTACCTTACCGTTGATCAGATGATGGACTTTATCAACCTTAAGCAGCGAGATCCCCGGCTAAACGAAATACTTTACCCACCTTTAAAGCAAGAACAAGTCCAAGTATTGATTGAGAAGTATGAACCCAATGACAGCCTCGCCAAAAAAGGTCAGTTCACTTTGCCCCACACTGTAGGGAAGCTGTGGTTTCTAATTGTAAATGAGTCACAGCCCTGGTAGGTATCGACATCAAGGATTGTTTAGGTCTGTTTCCCACATTTGTATGCCTGCTTGCTGTTCTGCCTTAAATCACTAGTGGTTCAACTAGATTACAGTGTGTAATTTTGTTGTTATGTGTATGTATGCATGTAATACTTTTTTTAAATGTCTAACCATTTGTTTTGTCTTAAATTTACCCAGTGACTGAATACGTATTCTCATACAGGAAATCCTAAAGTTTGCCTTTTCAGGGGAAAGCTGGGTGAAACAGTTAAGCATCTGACTCAATTTTGGCTCAGGTCATGATGTCATGGGATTGAGCTACATGTTGAGCTCCATGCAGGTTGTGGAGCCTGCTTAAGATTCTCTCTCTCTCTCTCTCTCTCAAAAAAAGAAACATCTAAAGGTTGCCTATTTGGCTCTGTTTCTAGAAGTTCTATAAAATGACCCACAGCTTTTTATAAATCTCTAAAACTAAAGAGAATATTTAATCCATTAGACTCTTATTTTATTCTAGTTTACACTATTGATGAATTTTTTTCACATGGGAAAATACAAAATTTGGCCTTTTATGTGAAAAAAAATCAGTGTTTGTAGAAAAAATTATTAGTCTAAAAATTAATGATTAATATCAGAAAAACAGCTCTCAGTTGTCTGGAAGTTAAGAAATTCTAGAGAAATAAATTCCTAAAGTAAGTTCATGATGATTTACTTGCTGGGAGTTTTCAATTTTACATGGCATCATGTCCCTGAATTGGCTCTTCACTTCCTTTTTACCACTAAGACTATGTCTTACCTGGACTGACATATCTTCATTGAGAAAACTGGTGTGTTATCACCGATGTTATTATAAATTGCCTAGATATTCCACAGAGAGGGAAATAAAGGGCAATTGACTAATTATTAAGAAAAAATAAATTGCATGTTAATACACAGGCAGGTCATAAGTGACAAACAATTCTAGCAAGCTCATTGTCACTAATAAGTGTGATTATCATAAAAGTAGATTAAAATGTTTTTTACTCATTGTATTTATTCTGGAACTAGTCCTCCCAATGGAAAAAAAAATCTATTAAGTATAAAAGCAAAATACTACTGTTAACTTTATCCTACATGCTTTTAGTTGGGAACTTACAGGTGAAATTTTTTGGCTTTTGTTCATTTTCATGGTCAAGCACTTTGCCTTTGTTGTCATCCTCCTCCTCACTGCCATGGAGGTGAGGTCCGTCAAAGGAAATGGGTGACCCATGAGTGTGTGTTGGCGTCATCAGGCCCACCTTCCTGAACCCACCTACACCTGACACCCTTCCATTCCCAACGCCACATAGATGGCATTTCTCCTTAGCCTTATGCAGGGAGTAACTCCTTGCAGATTTCACCAGGGCAACTTGAAATCTAAACTTACCAAAAATAACTAACACACTATTGTAACAAATCCAACAAGACCTCTAATAACAGCCTATGGCGCAAAGGAAACAAGTAGCTTTTGTGAAAGCAGTGAGGCACTTCAGAGCCTTAACTTTACCCTCCCTCCATTTCTCCCATCACACTATGGCCGGTCCACGACTCAGTCGGTGTATGACGCTTCCATCCATCATACTCTGACCAATGGAAGGCAGTAGAGGATACAAAGGGAGAAACTTGTGATGGATAAATGTAACCCTCTATAACCCCGGCAGAACCCATTTTGATTCTAATGGAAACTAAGATGATATCTCTTAGCATTTGCAAGTTTATTTAGTGCCATCTTATATATATACCAAGTATGAATTCCATAATTACAGCAGGCACACAAATTTCAGATACATTTAAAATACCAATTTCATTTATTTTTCCACAACTTAATATGATATTGATGATAAGCCTCCATGTTGGCCCTGAAGTGATTTTTTTTTTTTTTTTTTTTTTTAGTCACAGACTTCATTTTTTAATCCAAAAATTGTTGAAAGAAATAAAGTTGAGAGTCATTTTGTTTGCTGGTTTTGGACTATTTATGTGAGCAAAGATACTCGAGAAAATTGTTGACTGTAATTTCATTGTCGTAAGGAGAATGATTTTGATATCTTTCTTTGTAGGACTAAGAAATTGCTGTATTAAACCTCAATTCGCTAGTAATTATGAGTTTTAATTTTTTTAATCCAAAGATGAAAATCAGTTTTTAAATTTTGTTTTGCTGTTCACATTTGATATTTGACTTTAGTATTTTTTCAAAAACTCTCTTTTATATCTTCTTTATTTATAACAAAGCTAAAAGCAAAATAAAAGTACAATTTAAGAAAGTATTGTTTAGTTTCAATATGACCACTTGTATGGATCTGGAAGGAATTAGCTTTCATTCATTATATAACTTTCAAAATGTACATTATCATTTTGTAAAGAAGCAAACCAAAATTTTGAGGTCCAGGGACTTACCTAAGATCTCATACTAAGATGCTCTTTGAGACAGTAGAGTTTTTAACTTTCAGTCAAATAGTTAATAACTTTTGATGAATAAATACAAAAGAAAATAAGTAGAATAGTAGTAGGCTATAATAAGTATATTACAATGTAATATACTTACTTGTATACTTACATTGAAAATGCACTTATATTAATAAGTATACTTAGAACACATAAGATAGAAGATAGAAATCAGTATATTACATTATAATTTTTTCTGCTACTTTCATTTTTGACTAGCTCCTCAAATGTGCACAAGTATTACTTAGATTAACACATGAATTCAGTTTCAGTTATCTGAAAAAGATACTTCCATATTGCCTGTATTTGTTATGAAATACTAAGAATAATATGCATCTATAATGTACATATATAAGAATATAACTATATTCTCTGATATCAAGAAACTAACTTTTCAATGTAGGTGTTAAACAAACTTTACACAAAGTTGCCATATACTAATGTTTAGTTTTCATATGCAGTTTACATAATTTTAACATAGGAGATAATCTAAAATTAAATGAAAAATTTTCGATATGGCCAAACTCGTAACTGCTTAAACTGCTTAAACGACTAAACATGAAATGAAATGAAAACCCAGAAGGGATGATGGACTTTGATGTTTTGTGGGCCTGCTGTCATTAGTATGTTGGCCACATTTCCATGCTGAAATTTCTGTTTCTGAAGACGTATGCATTGGTTATAAATAATCACATGGTTTCTGAGCAATGTCAGGCCAAATGTGCACATGTTTGGGGTTTGGGCTCCACAAAGAAAAAGCTTGACTCTTGTTGCAGAAAATACTGTTCTCAAGGGAGTTTGGTTTATTTTATGATTGAAAAATCACACGTTGCAAAATGCCTTGGTCCATCATGTTGTTTGCACTGGAACAAAATGCGTAATGCTAAACCATGTTTAACACAGGAATACACAATGACCTGGGCCTCTTCCCAACCAAAGGGTCCTGAATGTCAGTTTGAAAACTGATGGCTCCCAGAGATTGTTTGGTTTCTTTATGCACTTACATCTTTTAGAAGGAAGGCAATGAGTAAAATTAGCATGAAAAAGGATAAATTGATGTCTTAGGTAACAGACTGCAGATTAGATTGAACTCTTAAGTCTGAAAAAGGCCAAAATTTATTTAAAAAAAAAAAAACAGAGAAAACATTGAGTCTGATCACATTTTTGTTTTTCTGTAAAGAGCAGGTGTTCATGAGTATTTGTTAAGCAATTGAATTAATATAGCAGATTATGATATTAGCAGATGTTTCAAGATCCATTCCTTTTTTCTCATCAGTTCCTCCTCTTAAGTTTTTATTAGGTATATTGTACAAAAGCTCCCTCGCTTTGGCGCAATTAAACCATCAAGATGAAACCGTATCACCTCTTTTAGTATTTGATCAGTACTCCCTGAATTAATAGTTAAATAGTTGAAATGAAATCAAAATGCAATAGCAAATTGATCTGGTTTTAAGCAAAAGCAAATAGAAGTTGAGCAAGCATTTTTGCTTCAAATAGACCTATGCTAATGGTAACGTCAGTAGAAAAAAACCTATTGCATTTCCGAGATACATATTTTAGATACTTATACAATTGAACTATATTATATCGTTATTGTCAATGGCAAGATGCACCCAGACTGTGCTAGAGGCAGCACTGGGCTTGAGAATCTTGCAAGCTGTAGTATTAGGTGGAAGCCCGACCATAGAGAAATGTCAGAAACTTAAACTGAAGCACAGAAAGAAATTTGTTGGCGTATATGGGCAAAAAGTCAAAGAGTGTTTTGTGTTGGTTTCAGCTTATCAATAACCAGTGTTGTTAGACCGACCGTTGAGGTTCTTACTACGACTGTAAGATGCCCTCCATCAGCAACTGCCATGTAACTTGGAAAAAAAATAGATGTTTATTGTTTATAAGACCTGGAAACTACTCAGCGCTCCTGGGGCTACACATGGCCGTCCCTTGTAGAGAAAGAGAGAGAAAACGCGCCTACAAGCCTGGGTTCTGGTTTTATAGGGTTTTGAGGGTGCGTGCCTAGGGTTTCATGGACTTACTCCTTATTGGTGAAACATAAAAACATAAGAGCAGGAAGAGAGAAGACAAGTAGCCCAAATGGCCAGTTATTGAAGTAAACCAAACTTTCTAAATCAAAGGAGTCTCAGTGTGGGGAGGAGGCCTGGCTTCCTATCTAGTCATGAAGTTGGCAATGTGTTTTTTCAAGATAGTTGTCTTTGAAGTGTTTGCCTTTTTGAAATGGATGCCTCAGCAATCAAAGCTTAAGTGAGGCAGTCGCACTACAAACAAAAATAATAATAATAATTAAAAACTTAAATTAAAAACAACACTGTCAGGGTTTACAGTGTAAATAGTGTTAATGACTTCAGGCCCGACTGTACCCAGGGACTCAAATGATGTCATCAAGAACTGTCTTTCTTCATCTCCAGTCATTTTCTCTGTACTGGGTGTAATATACTGGCTTGGGCAGACTCTCCTAAAGTAACAAGGAAGCCACTGGCAGCTCCAGTACTGAAATTATTTTTACTCATATTTCCATCAAAAGTACCAGAAACCCCAGCCTGGCCTCAGTCATGCAAGGTTACTGCTGAAGGAGGATCCCTGTAGGCCTGGAGAATAGAATGTAATAATTGGACAGACTTAGGTCACATGACTCTCCTTAGAACCAATGAGGAGGCCACTACTTAAACCACGTGGTTTGGACTGACATTAACAGGGAGGTGATACCCTGAATTTCAGTCTGGATGTGCTTCCCCAAAGGAGCAAAATCAGCCTCCCCAGGCTGATAAAAACATCTGATCTCACTAAATGAACAATTCATCCCTACTGTTTATCTACCTTAGGAAGCCATTTAACCTCTTTGACCCATCCCACCCACCCATTCTTGCTCCCTGAAGGAGCAAGATCAGCCTCCCCAGTCTGATAAAAACATCTGATCCCACTAAAGCTGGGTCAGAAATCAACAATTCATTGCTACTGTTTACCTACCTTAGGAAGCCATTTAACCTCTTTGACCCGTCCCACCCACCCATTCTCTCATTTAAAAAATAAATAAATAAATAAATAATTCCCCCAGAGAGTTGCTGGATGAATTAAATAAGTTGCTCATGATAGGAAGGTACATGTATTATTGCTGCCTGCAAGACTTTTGTTGACTTGAACTGATGAAAAGGGATTATTGGTATTTTTGCCAAATTATTTCAAGCCTTTTAATGGACCTGGAAGTGTGATTCACGGCACTGGGCACAGACATTCCTGAATATTGCTGTCTCTTGGCTGAGTGGCTTATTTAACTTATTGCAATTAATAAGGAATTAGAATTATCTGATGATGAAGACTGAAAAAATATGGCCAATCCTATGTGTACACAAATGTTCATTTCTGACTCAATCAATTCTTTTATAAATATTTTTATTAAAATGGAATTATAGGGGCGCCTGGGTGGCTCAGTTGGTTAAGTGACTGCCTTGGGCTCAGGTCATGATCCTGGAGACCTTGGTTCGAGCCCCGCATCAGGTTCCCTGCTCTGCGGGAGACATGCTTCTCCCTCTCTCACTCCCCTCTCTCGCTTGTGTTCCCTCTCTCACTGTGTTTCTCTCTGTCAAATAAATTAATAAAATCTTTAAAAAAAATGGAATTATAGGTGGAGAAGTGAAGATTTACACTGGAATTTTACTACTTCATCACTAAGTTTTCCCAGTAGATTTTTAAAAAAATCATTATCTTTCCAGCACCATTTCTCGTTAGGAGGTAGAAGTTGTAAAAAATTGTGATTATTTTTATTAAAGTCTGCTGTTTATCCTTGAGCAATCAAACACCCCATAATTAAAGGAAGAGGAAAGGTGCTAATGGTTAAGCCAATTAACCTTGGGCAAAGGACCTGACTAGCTTGAGCTTCAGGTTCCTCATCTGTCAGAGGGGATGATACCAACACTACCTGATCTAGGTTCTCTTCCCATGTCCCTTGTCACTCATTGTTCCAATAGTCAATAGCTCCACTACAGTCTAGAACTTTCCCAAGAGTTGCCCACAACTGTAACTTGCTTGATACTCTCCCCTTTACTAGGCCACCCTTTATTCTCTTCTCATTTCTGTGCTCCTCTAGTATTATTTCCCAGGGTTGCCTCCCAAACAAGTGACTGGCACTCAAACCCTTTTCTCAAAACCTACTTTCAAAAGAACCCAAACTAAGATAAGCACTTTTCATAAATGGCCCCAACAGAATCAGAATTGAGCATTGAGAGAAAAGACATGGAAAGAGGCAGTGCCCATGGCTCATCCCTTCTGACCTGTCACATAAATGTCTTTGTTGTTACCATTCACAAAGGCCTGGCGGGTGGCCTCAAATCATAGGCTCTCCTGTCTACAGGACATCTCACCATTTAGCCCAAACTCTCAGAAAAGGCAGCTAAGGAAGTGACAGGATTAAGACTGGGGCCATATTTTCTGGGCCCCAGTGCAGAGTTCTCCCTCCTACTCCAGACCCTACTTGGGGCCCTCCATCGGGACTTACTGAGAAAAGAGATACAAATCAGCTATTTTAGAAGTTAGCATTTGGCATCACAAAAGTCATCTTCAAACCTGTCTTTGATATATCCTATTTTATTTGTCTTTGTTTCTTCTAAGAAAGTCTCACAGGGAAAGGCAATGTGTAGGGAAAACCTTTCAAAGCGCTCTTTTGGTTGAAGAGGGGGGAGCCTGGCATGGAGCTGACTCCTTCTCCACCCCATTCTCGGCAGGCCCTTCTGCCAAAACCCCAGGAGATTCAGGATGCTCGGTCTAAAAACCACTCATCCAGAGGACAATAGTGACTGATTTAAAGATCTGCCTCACAATTCAGATGACATCCATTTAAATATGTTTATATAGATTACCAGTATAGAAGTAAAAGCAAATAAAAGAATTGAAATGAATATATAGAATCAACTCAAATGAGACAGATTTTCTTCCCAAAAGACAAAGGCAGATGCAAACTGTATGACGTGGCCAGTTCTTTCCATGCCTTAATTAAGTTACTACACTGGGAAAGTGGCTAAAAAGCCACTTTAGTATTTTATTGATTAAGATCCCATTTAAACTCCACCTATTGACGTTAGAGCCCCTGTGGAAGGTCACAGAAGAATGACATTATCATCTGTGAGTATATTCCAAGCTCCTCTTGACTCTGTGTTTCATATGTTCATAGACTTCTCTGTATTTCAGACTGGGTAAAATGAAAAAAAAAATTGTTTCAAGATAGCCATTATGCGTCCATTGTTCATTAGTTGACTTGGTAACTTGCTTCCCTTTCCTCCTCCTTGATTGCATTTCCTCTTTTCCCAGGAGGCAGAGGCTTGAGGAGAGGCATATGTCTGGCCCAGGAGGCCTGAGGTTTTTTTCTCTTCCAGACTTACTTTACGTGACCTCAGTGTCTGCCGAGAAGCACAGCTCTAGCCAGAAAGGCACAGTCATGTCCATTCACAGCTGAAGTGGCCTTTGTTCTGAAAACAACCAATCAGGAAAAATATAAATAGCAAAAGAGTAAGGCAAATGCCAGTTCCAAGATATGGAGAAGTGAGCTTCGTAGCCTCCTCTACCCCAGACTGCTGAGTTTCATTAAAACCTCTTTCCCTCAGCCAGCTGTTCCTTCCCCAGGTGCTTTGCCATTTCATGTGTGAGCTGTTGGGACAAAGCAGATAATAGCTCCTTTCCCACAGATGTAACCTCCTATTAGTACATAGCATCACCAGTTGCTGACATCTTCCCCCTCCTCAGCAGGGGACTATGGCTTAGTTAAAAAGAACACCCTGGCAAGTTACACTGTGCTGGAGAAATGCCACAATGTCACACACGTTTGGCCCCCAACATCTGCATTACCCAGTCTACTATTGTTAATGGTTTATCCTGTACTAAGTCAGTGCAAGAAAAAGGGATCAAATGCAGAGTGAACCAGCTCCAGGGAAAACAAACCGTGTCTACAAGGAACCTAGATGAGGTGAGATGTGGACCATTTACCCTCACATTTACTAGCTGAAAAATGTGCCACAGCAATGAGTGAAATAACGTCAGGAAGCTGAGAATGGCTAATAATTTCATTAATTCATTATAGAGATTCTAGGAACTCTCTCTCAACTCTGAATCACCCTGGTCTCCAGGACTCCAGTGTGAAAGCACAACAGAGTAGAGAACAGTATTATTATTATTTTATTTATTTATCTGATAGAGAGGGAACACAAGCAGGGGGAGTGAGAGGGGGAGAAGCAGGCCTCCCACTGAGCAGGGAGCCCGATGCAGGACTCCAGGATCATGACCTGAGCCAAATGCAGACGTTTAACGACTGAGCCACCCAGGCTCCCTGAGAACGTTATTTTAAGATGAAGCTTTAACTGAGGATGATGGACAAAATCAACATACTCACCTAACATTCTACCTTATATGTAGAAAATAAGCCAGAGATGCTTCTTACTAATGTCTCTATTTGTCTTTGCTTGGTTCTCCCAGGGGCCAACTCTGGGAGAATTCAAATACAAAGAGTTGGAGAGCTGATCCAAGAGAGACTGCGAATAAGGAAAGGAAGGCAGCTAATAAGGTTGTGAAACAAATGAATTATCCATGTGCATAACTGGCATTTAGTCCAGGGGTGAATTCTAGAAGTTTCCCAAACATAGTCACTGAGGATCCTTTTAGAAAGTATTAATCCTCAGGCACTTCCAGCCCCCTCTGCATCTCTAAGAGGAATTTCTCCAAGGTACCTGATGTTCATTGAGCTCTTTTCTTCATTCTAACACATACTTGACTTAATTACATGGATATTTTAATCTAACAAACGTATATTGCCCACCTGGCTTAAGAACTAAGAATTGGCTTAAGAAGCGGAACAAAACCAAGATAAAATCTCTCTTAAGGAGACTATGAATGACTTGGAAGGCAGATGATACACACAAATAACTAATACAAGATAGAATATAATACACCCTCATTCATTCAGCCAGTATCTGTTAAGCATCCTTTTAGTGCTAGGGAAACTTGGAAGGAAGGGGAAATTTTATTTATTGAGCTTCTAGGGAGTGTTGGGAATTGCTTTAAGAAGGAAAGGGTTTCAAAGAGGAAGGTGTGACATTCGAGCTGTATTTCAGGAATGCTGAGACATTTAAAGCACTAAGAGATAATATCCTCTAAGGAGCTCATCCGAAAGCATTAGCGAGCACATAGTCTGGACCTGCCCTTATGCTAGAAAAGAATATAATGAAAGTAAGAGGCTTATTTTCTACATTTATATCTGGAAGAGATATAAATGAAAGTAAGGTTTGGTCCTTGCACTTAGAAAGCCAATGCTGAGCCCGACCTTGAAACATAACATTCCGGCTAAGAATCTAGAACATTCTTCCTCCCTTGCTTTATGGTCAGGAACCATTGTAAGGATCTCCTCTGCTACAGCAAAGTGACACTTCACTAATAAAATGCAGCAAACTGTTCTCAGCCCTCAGAGATATTCTAACCCTTAACAATAAATCAGGACTTACCCAACTCTGGTGTAAAGACTCCAAGCCTATGTTTAAGAGTTCAAAGTTCTATGGTAAAGAAGATATATATAATTAATCCTTGAAGGATATGTGTTTGAACTGTGTGGATCCACTTGTTCATGGATTTTTTTTTCATTAAATACAGTGCAGTTCTGTAAAACAAGTAAACAAAAATAAAAAAAAGATGAATATTCTAATATGGATTCTGTCCTTACATAAGCACATCTATTTAAAAGGACTGTTTAATCTACTGGGGCAGATCTTATTTATCTGTCATGTTAAATACTAAAACTTTGTCTTACCTGCCAAACAGAACAATGAGGAGTAGATAAACTCGCAGATGTGAGAACATTTTGATAAAGGGAAAGTGTTAACTCGAATTTAGGTGTTATCATTAAGAACTTTCACACAAACCACATCAACAATTTCAACTGAGTGCAAGGGGAAACTTCAGGGACACAGAAAACCATGACATCTGGATGAGAGGCTTCATCTGCAAAGGCTTTTGAGAAGAGCATATAGTCATTTCATGGACTTTGTCACACAGTATTACGGACTTGTATTTGTATATACTATGGCAATAGAACAGATATGCAATGGAGTTGGAATAAGAGTCTGTAACATGGACCCCAAGGTTGGAAAATAAACAGATAAAGAAACTGGCTTAGTTCATAACCTCTATAAAAGCACAGTAAGTTGGCAAGGGTCATAGGAAAGTTTGGGCCCAAGCAAAGCTTCTTGAAAAGGGGACATTTAATAGATGATTTTTGAAAGCAGACAAATAGACTTTGGTGAACCATGGCATGGTCAAGCCATCTGCATTTACTTTCTCTGAGCTGGTCTAGCAGAACTTACACAAAGGTTACAGCAACTTGAGCCAAGGGAATAGCTTTTCTGTGCTATGCTTGGAAGTAACTTGGGAGGTGTTAAGCCATTGGACCAGTAGCATTCCAACATGCTCTGGTATCGTGACATCAAGAGTGGAGATTGAATAATGATGAATGGCTTCTCAACCACCTAATCCCAATGACATCCTAGCATTTGAGTGCCAGATCCTGCCTAATTGGCATTTGGCTCCACAGAACGAGCCTGGGGGCCATGGTAGCTGGCAGACACATTGTCCGGTTTGCCTATCTCAACTGTGTGATGACTTTGTGGATTTATGGGCCATCTGTCTTCCAACACTGAATTTGTAGAAATTTCTCTGTGCCTATGGGCTTTGAAAGATGTTATATGCATGTGTTTTTATTTTTTTAAAACTAAACTTTTTTGTTGTTGTTTTTTTTTGTTTTGTTTTTTGGGGTTTTGTTTTGTTTTGTTTTGCCTCACAGACAAAATGATGTCACATCTTCTGTTTAGTATTTCTCTGGTCCTCACATTGGCATAACACGTTTCCTGTTGTATTTTATTTTTCTTCCTTAAAGTTAGACTCATGAGTTGGGAGAATAAAAATTCTAGAGGGTGCCTTTAAATCACTTCAGAGATTAGAATGGAAATTAAGTCTGGAAATGAATTTTAGACCTTAATAGACAAATCCAAATCAAAGAAGTAATCCTTACACCTCTGCCAAGTTAGGTCACTTGTCCTGCCTGAGCCTAGCTTCTTTTAACAGATTAAAGTCACATGTTTTAGAGAGATAAGTAAATCATGGGGGGAAAAAAATCTTCCTTGGTCACATTCAGGGTTATTTTTAGGACTAATCCAGGAGTGTCCAGATTAAAGCTAATTGCCACATAGGTAAGACTCTCTCCTTTTCATCATGTGTGTCCCTCATTCGGGCCAGTACTGGGAAAGTTATGTAGATAGACAGCATCAGTCATACTCACCACCATCTTTCTCTCTCCATTACCCCACCAGGGGCTCCGGATCCAGCATTCACACTATGCACCCCTGTGACCTCAAATAAGCTACTTACTTTTCTAAGCTTCAGTTTGTTCAACTGAAAACAAGATGGGATTTTTCTGGTGGGATTTCTGTGCCTAGTGCATGGTCAGTGCTCAAGTAAGGGTAGCTCATTCTCCAAGGATGATGATGGTGATGGTGATATTATTGACATTATTTAGCTTCTCCTAGATTATGTATGGTGTCCTCTACAGCAGGATAGCAGAGTAGTTAATAGCACAGAATACAAAGCCTGACTACTTGGGTTCCGATCCCATTTTACCCACTTGCAAACTGTGTGACATTAGGCAAGCTACGTGCCTCAGGTTTCTCATCAATAAACTGGACATAAAAGTATTGCCCACTTCATAGAGTTTTAATGAGGATGAAATGAGTTAATATTTGCATATACTGAGCAGTATAGAAAAGTTTGTGAAATAATATGCTGGAAATAGATTCAATTCGAGAAGCTCTTCAAAGGCTGGTTCTCTCTTTTTGTTTCCTTCCATATTCTACTTGCACTTACATAAAATACTTCCTTTCAAGTTAGAATCCATTAATAAAAAAAAATACCATGTTTGTAAATACAGTCATTACATTTTCTTTCCTTGAAGCTCCATGGCATAATTTTTTTCTTCAGCCTTTCGTTGCTACCGCCTTCCATCTACTTTTAGGACTAGCCCAGGAACAGTTCTGTGGTGATGCTTTGATGCCATGATGGGGTCATTGCCAAGGTAACCACCCTGGTAAAAAACACAAACTCAATGGAAAAGAGCTTGATGGTGGGACTTTCAGGGCACCTTAGTAATGTGCCATGAATTCTATTTAGAGATCAGCTTTGAGCATGCCCTGCTATACTTTTTTCTTTCCCTGGTCATGCAGCTCCTAAAAAGTATCTTGAGAAAATATGGGGCTGAGGACTCAACACCAGGCTCAGCAGTCTCAGTGTGCAGAAGAACATTAGCTTGTGTTACCTGACTTTATCAAAAGTCACTTTCAGGGCGCCTGGGTGGCTCAGTTGGTTAAGCGACTGCCTTCGGCTCGGGTCATGATCCCAGAGACCCGGGATCGAGCCCCACATCGGGCTCCCTGCTCGGCGGGAAGCCTGCTTCTCCCTCTCTTACTCCCCCTGCTTGTGTTCCCTCTCTGGCTGTGTTTCTCTCTGTCAAATAAATAAAATCTTTTAAAAAAAGTCACTTTCATAAGCTTATAGGTAGAAGATAAGGCCTACGGATTTATTTTAGATATACTTCTTACTTGTGAATTTAAAAAGCAATTCTACCAGGGCTGAACAAAGAAGCTAAGAGAGGGTATCCACAGGGTAATTTGTCATTGCAATGTAGTGAAGTAAAATCCACTTCTACTGTTTAAGAATTGATTTGCCTTATTCTGAATTATCCTAGTCCCCTCTTTCTGGTCTCTTTTGATGGCTTTAGACATTTAATGCTGTCTGATTGGTGCATCTGCCACGGTCTAGGCAGAGGGAGGGAATGAAAATAAAAGCATTCTGATGTTTCTGGCCACTGGGGAACACCAGAGCTTGGAACTTTCTGGAGCATTTCCAGGGAAAGGAGTCATATCTTCTCTCTTCAGGACATCATACTTGTCTGGAACTTGTCCCCTAGACTTGGGACAAGGAAGTCTTGGTGGAAGAGTGCCCTCAAACCAGGAAGAAAAAGTGTCCTTTAGTTCTCCCTTCTCTGCCCCCTCTACTTTTCCTGGGGCAAAGTCAGAATATTTTGTTGCTGTGTGTACTGGAGAAGGGTAAGAGGAGTTGGAAAGGAAGAGAGGAAATTTCTCATCTCTTAAATACCCCCAACTACCTCAGAATTGAATATGCAATTTGTTTCTGCTGCCTTACAATTTAGTCCCAGAAGTCTCCTTAAATATTTTTTTTTAGATTTAATCAGATAATTTCTCAGGCAGTGCTTTGAACTCAAATTGTAATTTTACATGGGAGACTTGGGAAATAGAATTACATTAAATCAAATTAAATCTGGATGTATTTTCTTCCGATTGAATGAAATCATGAGGGACACATCCCAGGACCACCATAAGGGGAGCTGGAAAATTCACTGGCATTCATAAAATCAAAGGCCAGCTTATCTCTGTCATGACTACCTTAGGAACTTGTGCACATTGATACCTCCTCACACACACTCCTCTACCTGTTGCACACCAGCAGCCTTGTGAGGTTGGCACGAGCAACCAAGGGGACCAAGTGCCTTTCTAGCTGATAAGTACCTGAGAACTCAGACTGCTTCTGTGACTCTGACTACTGTTTACCTGGGAAAAACCTGACTGAGAAGTTATCCATCTACTGCCCTCTGTGATGACCTATTGGTCACTGCTTCCTCTTCACTAGAAAGATGTAAATAAAAGAAAATCAGGGAGACCCATGATATGTCTCTGACCAGGCAAAGTATGTCTATGACAGAAGACCTTCAGTTCCTCCAATCTGATTCAATTTTACCTAAATATAGTAGGATCAAGCGATAATGCATGTGAAATATGACTTTTCAACTTAAAAATTCTGCAGGCTGGTGTAGTAGAAAAATCATAGACTATCAAGAGAAATTTGATGGTCTGAATATATTCATCTAAATTAAATTCTCTAAACTAAAATTGCAACAAAGGAAATATTTTTTAAAGGCATAATCTGAAAAGGGTGGAGACACTAGGTGAGGGGACAATAATTACAAAATGTTGGTAGCTGGCTATATGCTTACAGCTATAACAGTTCTAGGAAAACTGATCATAGATCTGCCATGTGAAAAGCAATCTGAGAGACCAATCTGAGTTATTCCATGAACACTTAAAAGTCTTAAAAATTGATGATCTTTGGCTCATTTGAATGTGGGTTTAGAGGTATAGCCTACAATAAGGTGGACTAGTTGACTATTGTTTAAGGAATAGTCAGAATTCCCACCTGGATAAAAACTATAGGTTTACTCTCTGGAGACAAGAAAACAGAGTCTGAAGATGACACAGTCCCAGGTGAAGGCAGGGCTACCACATGGAAAGCAATGAGATAAAGTTACTTATTTTATGTATGCATAAACGTACTGGGTGCTGAGTGCTGAGCCTCCCATCCTTCTTTCTCCATGGGCTATGGAGTGCTGGCTTCCAGGCCTGCATGTTCCTGGCAAGTATTAAATAGATCTTCTCTCAGGACCCTGATCAGCCCAAGATGAAAGACCTAAATGTACTGACATTAGGGGTTGCTCCAAAGAAACAAAGACTGATCGCTCTACAATGACAATTTATTTTCAGTGTATAGTGAGTTATCCAGATGCATTCAAAAATTCAGTCAAACTTTTGAAATATGAACAGGAAACTAAAAATTACTAGACATCTAAAGAAACCTTTTTTTTTTTTTTTTTTTTTTTTTAAAGTAGAAATAAGGAAAGGCACTTGGGTGGCTCAGCTGGTTAAGGCTCTGCCTTCAGTTCAGGTCATGATCCTGGAGTCCTGGGATAGAGCCCTATGTCCAGCTGCCTGCTCAGTAGGGAGTCTGCTTTTTCCTCTCCCTCAGCCCCTCCCACTGCTCCTTCTCTCTCTTTCTCTCTCTCTCTCTCAAATAAATAAATAAGATCTTTTAAAAAAAAAAGGTAGAAATAAGGAATATATGTAACTTTGGACAAAACAATGGTTATGTAGTGAGAAGAAAAACTTTAAGTACATACGTATTTATATCCTTAGAAAGATAACATATTATGCTATTGAGAAAGAACACAATGCTGTTTTTTAAAGAAATGTCACAGAACATAAACTGTCTCTTAGACATTGAAAAAAAAAGGAAGAGAAACAAAACACTAAAAGAAGTGCTGGGGAAAAAGCTGAGGAAATCTCCCAGAAAGTAGAAAAAAGAAATAAAATTAAAAATAGGAGAGAGAGGGGCACCTGGGTCGCTCAGTTGGTTAAGCGACTGCCTTCGGCTCAGGTCATGATCCTGGAGACCTGCAGGAAGCCCACTTCTCCCTCTCTCAGTCCCTCTGCTTGTGTTCCCTCTCTCGCTGTGTTTCTCTCTGTCAAATAAATAAAATCTTTTAAAAAAAATAGGAAAGAGGATGTATTAAAATGCAAAATTTGCCCAAAAAATGTTCCAGAAAGAAAGAATAGAGGAAATTATCATAATATAATTCATGAAATGTTCAAATAAAAGGATAATAGCTTTCATCCTAAAAAGGGTCAAAGAGTGCCCAGCACAGACGATAAAGATAAGCCTATACCAAGGCACAGTGTTGCAAACTTTCAGGAAACTGAGACTGAATAAGACGCTAGAAATTTCCAGAAAGAGAAAATAAACAGTTTTTTGAATAGGCCAAATAACTGTTTTAAGAATGATGAATCAGTAAGTCTTCGAGCCACTGTAAAAGCTACGACAATGAAGCAAATTTTCCCAGAAAAATTTAAAAGAAATGTCTTTTCCAACCTTGACTAGGTTACCAGCTAACCTAGTAATCAAGTCTGTGAGTGTTGTGAAACCATTTTAGACATACAAGACTCAAAAAATTTCACACTCATGAACCCTTTCGCAGGAATCTACTGACAAATATGCTGCCACTAAAATGAAAAGGCTAACCATGAAAGAGGAAAACATGGTATACAAAAAAGTGAAAGAACTTCAACAAAGAATAGAAGTGAAAGAAATGGAAGTTGATCAGTCTAGATTGTTGTGGGTCATAAGTCCAAAAGGGATTTCTTCAAGAAAGTGAACTGGGAGAACATGTGTTGTATTTGAACATATTGCAAAAAAATTTAGATAACTGGTGGACCATTTGAAGTTGGATTCAAGACATGTGTGAAGAAATTAAGTAAATGATAAAACAAGACAATTATCAATTATAGGGAAAATTTTAAATTGTGGGTGTAAAGAAAAATAATTGTTGGTTTACTATGTGACTCAGACCTGAATAGAATACATAGTCCTGATAATATAAGCATTGAATACTGATCTAACTAAATTAGAGTGTAACTATCTCAGAAAGGTGAGAAGAATATGTATATATGCCATGGGGCGGAGAGAAGAAAGAGCAGTGCCTTCATCCCTATGATAGGAAATCAAAAAATAGTTCTACAAACATATTGTTTTGAGATATAGGAGTAAATACCAAAAGTATCAACTAAAAGATTTGGCAAATGGGAAGTGAAGGAGCTTGTTTCTACTGTCCATCAAAAAAGAAGTGGTTCTTGACAGCAGCTATAAGATAAATCTAAATTTCGAAAACAACCATTGCCTATTGCTTATGGACCATACTCTTTTCCCCAGACATCTCCTACATTAGTGTCTATACATCAAATGCAAATCAGTGGGGTATTTTGCCACTCTACCAACTAGCCACACTCAGCCTCTCCTTACTCCTGCCTTCTAAATTCAGTCCATTGGCAGTTAAAATGAGCCAATTCTCCTCTATCTTTGACCAGACTTGGGCTCCAGAATGATAAAAGAGAAAATGGAACATAACTGGACCAAAATGTGTTGGATCAGAAGGTTCCTGTGCAGCCAACATGAAATTTATGAGTTTGCTAAATGGGACTCCAGATTAGTGAGTTTGTCTGCTAAGTGGGACTCCAAATTCTTTAGCTACATTTTAGTACATTAAGATATTACCCCAACTGAATAGAAACCTGAACTGCACATCAAAGGGCATCAAAAAGAAATTGTACATGCTATGTTTTTTAAATCTTCAAAGTCAAGACGCTGATGGACACATCCTCACTATTCTCAACTTCTGGCATACAGAGTTGGGCCCTCACTAAAAATGTGCTCATTAATAACCACCACCAACAGGTGCCCCACTTTCAGGGTCAGGTCATGATTTCTTGTTCTTCCTGGAGAAACTTGATCTGAAACATCTTTTCTTATCTGCCTGACACAGGTATTCAAAGGGGGAAAGTTCTGTTGATCTAGCTTTCTAGAAGTCAGTAGATAAAAGGGTCAGGACTTGAGACGGTGAGAGAACCAGTCCACCAAACTCTTGATAGACCATTCTTCTGTTGTAGTGTCAGAGCTCCCTTTTGTGGACAGAGATCCTCCTTACTCTTAATTGTTCCCAAAAGCCATGGGATGTCCCCCCAGGTTTAGAGAAGGCATCAGAGTTCTACCTCATAAGTATATAAGAGCCTTTACACATGTACTTGTAAGCATGAGATAAATCCAGCTGAGGGTCACTGGACACATAACATGGTTTTAAAGCATCCCTGGAAGGTCTCATTTTGTCACAACAGAATTTTAAATTTCCATCTTCCTAAAATGTTCAGGAGTACACCAGAGGAGCCTCAGTCATTATCTGCCCCATGGGAGGGACAGAGAGAGGGAGGCAGAAGAAGGCAGAGGTACCATTGCTGTCCATGGCATTTGTGCAACAAAGGATGGCAGTTTCTTTGCAGCAAAGATATTGTCTCTTTTATCTTTTTGAAGGTCATTTATCCCCTCTAAAGTCAGATCTTTCCATTTTTGCATCACAAGTTTCCTTTCTCGCTGGACACCAGAACTTCTGGACAGAAAAGTTTCATAGAGCAGCATTTTCCTATTCTTTTAGGGAGTTCTATTTTTCCTATTTTGATAGGTGCCATTATATGAGTTACATGTCTAGTTGGAAATATACCAATATTCTATTAAGAAAATATGCAAGGGGCTCTATCTTTAGTCTTTGCAGGCTGGCCTTCTCCTTCTAGACTTAACTTCTCTTCTTGATTTTATTCCAGAAAATTGTAGCATTGCTTTTAGTTGTGGTTTGATGTTTCCTAATGCAATCTTACTATGGGACAGTTTATTGTAATTTAGTTAGTAATCATTCCTAATATATTAAACTACTTGAACTCATTGAAGTTAAGAGGGAGAAGAGACTTAAGAAGAGCCCATATAGTTAATCCAGCCTGTGGTTGAGGAATTTGTCCCTGACCAGTTACTGCTAACAGAACTGGAAGCTAGATTTCTTGTTCTGTTACTAATTTGTTTAGAAAAGGAATGTTTCCTATCTTAATTCTTAAGGGTTTTCATTTTTCTATGCTCCTCAGTGAACCAGAAAAAAAATTTTTTAAGCACTTTTGCAAAAACAGAACAAGGTTGATGGAGAAAGAAGGACTGATCTATTTAAGTCAACAGCGAAAACTATATGCAACAAAGGAAAATCCTCTAAAAGTCTGCTTTCTATCCCAATGCCAGTCAGAACTATTTTTTAAGCTAACTCATTATTCCAAAAATATCTGTAGTTTTGTAGATATACTGCTGACCCTCATGACTTATAAGCCTACTACTCCTTATTCTTACTCCTTATCCTAGTCATTTGATGAATCAGAAGCCTTGCATATTGGCTCCTTTACTAGCAAAGCCAAGCTTTGGGATTGAAAAATTGCTCCCAGGTGTCTGGTCATCTACAGTCTCCAATCATATTCTGAACTGTCCTCCAAACTCTTGCATTGTTCTTATTCAAAGTTAGGTAAATGCCTTCACTGGGGATTTTTTAATTATTTGATATAATTAATTGTAAATAGTCCTCACAAATACCCATTCAACTATTTTTTTCACGTATTTTAATCTAAACTGAAAAATTATGTTAAAATCAACTCCTATGAAATAATAAAGACAAAGAAGATAACCCAAGGTTATGTTTAATTGATCTATAGAACATTAACCAGCTTTATATTCAATTTAGCAGTATTTTTATAGGTTGGGTTTTTTTGGGTTTTTTTTAAGATTTTTTTTTTATTTATTTGACGCGAGAAACACAGCGAGAGAGGGAACACAAGCAGGGGGAGTGAGAGAGGGAGAAGCAGGCTTCCAGCCAAGCAGGGAGCCCGATGCGGGGCTTGATCCTGGGTCTCTGGGATCATGACCTGAGCCGAAGGCAGTTGCTTAACCAACTGAGCTACCCAGGCGTCCAGGTTGGGTTTTTTTTTATTTGGGTGATGTGCTGACACACATGTATATATGCCTTAGTGTCTCATAGCCCTCTTGGGATTTGTCATCTTCATGGTTTTCTCATTAATGAACTAAATAAAAGTTTGACACATGTTCTTTGGCATATTTTAAAGTATAACTTGATCTTAATTATAATATCCTCACTTGCGAATAATAAATACATATCCCCACTTCTCTGTCCTGCACCCATAAAACACATCAAAATTAGTCATAAATGTGGCTCAGAATTTTTCTCAACATAAGTCCCCAGAAAGCATTAGACACAATATATGGGCATCGATGCTCAAGTTAAAATTTATCATCCTCACCATATTGGCATGTTTTATTTTAATTGCTCTCTAAAGTTGCTGATCAGACCAAAAGATATTTATTCCTGCAAGATAACAGACATGACAGCCTGAGAGTCACCAGCACCATGAAAATAGTTGGTTTAGTCCCACAGTATTTTATTGCTGTCATTTCTGTGCCTTCAGAAGGAGCATTACACTTGTAAGTTTTCCATACCAGCTCTCTGGTATGCACAATATTCCATCAGCTACATTAATTTTTCTTTGCTGGCCCATAAAGAAACTTGCCTTTACTGCCTGTCCTCTGAGAAATAACTGGAGTTAGAGACTGAGCTGGATGAAATTGTCATTTGCATAGGTTAAAAAATGCCAACATTAGCAATTTCATATGATTTGACCTGATCAGATCAAAGAATCAAAATGACACTCTCCTTGGTGATCTTCCATTGAAATGAACTTATTTCCTATTCTGAATCCCTAATTAGCCCACCTCCCCAACCCCCACAAAAGGATTGATTTAACACCTACTGCGCACAAAGTATTATGGGATATTCCAGGATGACAAAGATATAAATACATACCCTGCTTTGGAGGAGCTCACGTCTGGTTTGCAAGGCATGAATCATTTTATTTTCTATGAGATTGTGAGCTCTATGAAAGCAGAGCATAGGCTGTGCTTCATGGTACTTTATTTTTCTGTGAGCTTGTCACATGGCAGATGTTTAATGAATCTTTGTTTAAAGATGGTCGCCAAGTGGATGGTAATGAAAGAAGCAAGGAAAGGAAAGTGAGAGGGAGGAATGGGCACTAGTTGGAGAAGCTGCCATATAGACGTGTCACAGAAAGAAAGGAAGACAGTGAAGAAATTAGGTTTTTTGAAAAAAGTATTTCTAACAAGTTTTATACTCCAAAATGGTTTTTAAAGCCATCTATTGAAATAACTTTGACTCTAAGTGGCATTGAATTTAGTTTGTTTCCATGATGAAACCAGTCTGAAAGGATATATGCATTTCACTATAAATGAATTTTAAAACAAAGGCTTTGGGTGCAGTACCGAAAGTGTTCTCATCATAGCATGTTCAGAACAAGTGCTTTGTTAGGTGATGGTTATCTGGAGGTAAAAAACTATGGCATCTATTAAAAATGTACACAAACAGGAGAGCCTGGTGGGCTCAGTCACTGGAGAATGCAGCTCATGATCGCAGAGTTAGGAGTTTGAGCCCCACACTGGGTAGAGAGATTACTTAAAAATAAAATCTTGAAAAAAATTCACACAAACATAGCAGAATGAGGACCTTCATGTCCTGTTTCTTATTTCTAATGCACGAGACCTTCATTATTCTTTTTCCTTCTGTCATTATTGAAATTATCAAGGTACATGTTAGGGCTGACTTTTAAGAAGTTCATAGTCAGATTATTATTCCTATTTCAGTTTGTTCAGGAAGATCTTTCTTTTTATAAAACCCAGCGCCACTGATCAAGACCCAATGACCAAATTTATTTTTTTTAGTTTATTTATTTCTAGAAAATAGTAGAGGCAATTTAGCTATGCTTCCAGAATTGGGAAAAAATATTCATCAGTTATTTTGAGAAATTTATTGGATGTAAAAAAGACTTACAGTGGGGCCTGGGTTACTCAGTCAGTTAAGTGCCTGACTCTTGATTTTGGATCAGGTTGCCATCTTGGGGTCCCAGGATCGAGCCCCATGTCATCATGCTCCATGCTCATCAAGGAGTCTGCTTCTCTCCTTTTCCCTCCGCCTCTGCCCCTCCCCCCCGTCAAATAAATACATAAATAAAAGATTTAGACTGTGGTAAATAGTCAATACTAGCTTTGCCACTTGTAGATGACATACTTATCATTCAAGATTAATGTTCAATAAAAATTTAAATTATTGGGCTGCCTGTGTGGCTTAGTCATTAAGCATCTGCCTTCAGCTACGGTCATGATTCTGGAGTCCCGGGATCAAGTCCCACATCGGGCTCCCTGCCCTTCAGGAAGCCTGCTTCTCCCTCTCCCTCTCCCCCCTGCTTGTGGTCCCTCTCTAGCTGTGTTTCTCTTTGTCAAATAAATAAAATCTTTAAAAAAAAATAAATTAGTCATGCTATGGTTACATATTTATACGTATAAAATACAAATATAGATTACATGATAATTTTTATCATATATCGTTTCCCTAATACAAAGGTTATTAATCCAATTAAGTTTAATCTAATAAAGTTACTAGATGATTGCACCTTCATAAAAAAATTACACACATCATTTTTTTTTTTCCTGGAAGCATACACATCAAGATTTTAACAGCACCTGGGTCTGAAGAAAGAGTTAGGCATGTTTAGAAAAGTTTTAGTTTTCCTTTCTGTTCATCTCATTCCCTAATTTTTTTTCATTGAACATATAACCCTATTATGTTAACATAAAACTCTTTCAACAAGAAGAAAGAAAGGCTACCCTCCAACGTTTACAAGCGACATCTCCACTGCTCACAAATGTGTTTGGGGTTTTGAGGCTCTGATTATTAAGATTGAAGAAGCAAACTGTGGCAATGGATCAAAAGAGTGAGGATGGCCTTTCTGGACATTCCATAAAAATTACTGCAATAAAGATAAAGGATTTTCTCAATATTTAGCATTAGTCACTTCAGAAAGGTTAGAACAAAAGTAAAAATTCTAAATAGGATCCAAGTAAACTAAAGTGTGAGTCATAGTTCTTCCATTTGCAGCAAGTCATTCTAAATAAGAAATTTAAGGAACTCTTTGTTTATGAGCATTTGATTTTTTACTCCTAGGACAGACTCATTTGTGCTCATCTGTAGTTTCTGTTTCAGAGAAAAAGATCATCAATTGAAAATACTTATGCTTCATTTTATTTTTTATTTTTTATTTTTTTAAGATTTTATTTATTTGACAGAGAGAAACACAGCCAGAGAGGGAACACAAGCAGGGGGAGTGAGAGAGGGAGAAGCAGGCCTCCAGCTGAGCAGGGAGCCCAATGTGGGACTCGATCCCTGGTCTCCGGGATCATGACCCGAGCCAAAGGCAGTCGCTTAACCAACTGAGCCACCCAGGAGCCCCATATGCTTCATTTTAAATAATAAAACCACTCACAAATAATTTTTGATTATAAAAGTAACATATATATACATAACAGAAAATTTGGAAATCATTCCTAATTGTATTTACCCAGAGATAAGCACTAGTAACATTTTGGTGTCCATCCATAAAGTTGATAACCATTTTTAATTTAAAAACAACAGATTGGTGTTTAGGTATTTAAGTCCTTTGAAAGTCAGTGAGGTTCTTGTAAATACATTTTTCTCCATTATCTGTGGCATTGGTAGTTAATTGTTGTGAAATAATAGAATCCTCGACTTCTATTATCCATGTCAAAATGCAGTTGTGGCTATTGTCGTCTACCTTGGATGTACCAGAGTTTTCTGGGGAAAAAAAAAAGTTTTAGCAGCATGATACCAACAACCCCTAGAAAGAAGGAATTCACATTCTTGTCAACTCTCCCTTTCCTCCAGGACAGATATCAGTGGACGGCTTTATGCGCTATCTGAGTGGAGAAGAAAATGGAGTTGTTTCGCCTGAGAAACTGGATTTGAATGAAGATATGTCTCAGCCCCTTTCTCACTATTTCATCAATTCCTCACACAACACCTACCTCACAGGTACGAATTCATAGTTCTCCGACAATGACTTTAGCCAGTCTCACCAAATTTCACCGACCTCTACTTTCTGTTGTTCAGAAGGGAAGGTGTATTTTCTTTCATTTCCGGTAAAAGGCCTCTGAGACCTGAGCTCTGGGACCAGAGATTCTGCATGTAAGAGGCAATATCATGTCTTCACAACATTCCCTTACCCAGTTTTTAAGTTTTCTAAGATGTATCACATCTTATACCCTAGGGCCAATGGAATTTTTGTGTAACTGAACTGCTTCTTCAGTGGACGTCAAGCCATTGGCAGTCCTACCTAGTTCTCTGGACTGTTTTCTTGTACAAGAAATTTTCAAAGCATACATAACTTATGTCCAAGGCAAATAGCTAATTTTTCTCAAGGTGGAATGGAGCTTTAGACATAAATAAGTTTAACTCTGAATGACAACCTATACTTCATTGTAAATAGGGGCATGTGTTTTGTGTTGCAGGGTAGACCAGCAATGCTATGAACGTAATGATGAGGTAGATCTAGGTACTATATATTCAGGGGTGTTGAAGAGAATTTCAGTTTCAGTTATATGGTAGATAAGCATGTCTTTCATCTAAATTCCTTAAGGAGATCCATTCATCCCAGTACAAATGTACGTTGTACTGGTATCAAATTGGGCATTGGCCTGGTATCCCACATTTGGTGAAAAAATAGCTTAGAATAAATCAACCCTTGGACAGAGAGAACAAAGTGGCCTCCCAGCAGCGAGAGCGGGCTATCTCTGGGTAATTCCATATAATCCGAGAACATCTTGTCAGAACCACACAGTCTCAGTTCTGGTCAAAGTGCAACTTGTACGTTCTTCATAAAAACTGCATGGCTCTCTGACTACTCACAGCCTGTTTTGTTTCACTTGGTATTATCTCCTGAGAGAGATGCATCCCAAAGACTAACTAAATTCATACTTGCTTCATTATAAACTCTACTCTTGTCATTTCTTGTTGCATAATAATCACTTGAAAATGCAGTGGCATAAAACATCCTCCATATTATTTTGCTCCATTTTCTGTATATCAGGAATTCAGATAGGGCACAAGTGGAGATGGCCTGTTTCTCTTCCTGGGCTTCCAAATAAGTGCCTGGGGGTAATGCAAACACGTTGGGTGCTGGAATAATCTGGATGCTTCTCCAACATGTCTGGAACTTGAGTTCAGTTAGGACTCCTGATCTTTTCCCTGTAAGAAGCCTCACTGTGTAGGGTGGGCTTTCTCAAAGCATGGCAGCCCCAGGGTAGGTAGACTTCTTATGTGGCAGTTCACTGCTATAAGAACAACTGTCTCAAAGAACAAGGAGGAAGCTTAATTGCCTTATTGTTCTGTGTGGTCACTTCTTTATTTGTCAAGACAGTCACATACCTACCCAGATTCAAAGGGAGAAAACAGAGACCATAGCTTTCATTAGGAGGAGTGTCAAAATATTTTTAATTTTTTTATCTTCTCAGGGGAATCTTAATCTTATTTGGTTCCATTGACTAATTTGGCATTCTGGTGAAGTCTATGGACCCTTCCTTCTAAGAGTAGTACTAAATGCATAAAATAAAATATATAGGACGAAAGAGGAGATAATTTCCAACAAAATATTCTTATAAAATATTAAAAAACAAATGTGTGATAAAATAATATATATTTCCATGAGCACAATTTAAATATTAGCATAAATAATATGATGTGACTACTTGCAACGACAGAACATGATATGAAAATATCTGTGATCTCTCCTTGTGGCCCACGATTCTGCTTGTTCTGTTGTGATTTGTGACCTGCATTTATAACTGAAGAGATTACTATGTTTTATATAAAGGTTTAAAATAAAGACAATCTTTTTTCTCATCCAAGTTTGAAGAGGTCCACAGAACCTCAGTTAAGATCTTTCACTTGATAGCCTCCTAAACAATATAACTATAAAGACTGGCAGTTGATGGCATCTTGCATTTATCATATACTTAGAACCACGAGATTCTTTACATAAGTATATGTTGAGTTAAATTTTGGACATCGTATGTGGTTTTACCTGCCCCAAAAAGCACGATAGGCATTAATATTACCAAAAAACTCCAAAAATGCATTCAAAATAATGTATTTACTTCCATGGGTACCTATATTATTTATCTTATAATAAATGAAGCAAGGTAGCAAAATGATTGGATAATAATACTGATTGGATGTACAGTCTATTGGTTTTACCATCCCTCCAGAATATGGTCTCTCTTTCTGCTTATCTTTTTGGATTTATGGTTTTTAGATTTTATGTAGGTTCACCACCCACAGCCACTGTTCTCTTTTTGATACTCAAATTGCCTGAGCTTTGGTCAATGACTCCCATAGTCTCTTGACATGACCCACTGATATCTGAAAATGCCCTTGCTTTCTGGCATGTAACGGTCTTCCAGGCTCACCTTGTTCCTTTCTGCACCACCATGGAATCAGATTCTCCCCCAATGACCTTTGGTTTTCTTCAGTGAAAAAAAAATCATATGGGTAACAGGAATCTGAACCCAGCACTATGGAGCATTGTTTCTGGACCATTTCAGGGAATAAAGCAAGAAAAGATATATTTGTGTCTGAACTGTGCCAATTCACAGAACTATCTTCATTCTTATATTCTAATTTATTTAAATTCCTGACTCTATAACTGTGCTTTCTTTATCAGTCTTGATACCTATGAAATTATACATAATTAATTCATTCACTTTATCAACAACACAATAATAGCTCCAAGAAAATTATTCGGTATCAGTAGGAAAAATAAAACTACAGAATACTGTTCAGTTTTTCTCTGTGAAATCATATTCTGATCTTTATTTTTTTTTAACTTGCTCACTTCTGAGCCATATATTATTTTACTGAGGTTTGCGTTATCTAAATCCACATTTTTGCAATGTCATCTTATCCCAGTACCAGTCAAAATTTTTCATTCTCCTACAGGGAATTAAAAAGAATATTCCATATAATTAACAAAAAAAATAATAAATAGAAAATAAATTCTAACACAGGCTCTGGATGCTTTGTCTGAAATTCTCTTAACTTATTGGTAAAATTTGGTTTCACTTCATATGATATTATTAGTATCCTTGCTTTAGTTATAGATAAACCTAATGTAGGACTTTCCCAGAGGTCTTTGAATATAACATTGATGATATAGAAATTCAAACTTCCCAAAGCCAATTAAGAATATTATAAAATAAAGTTATAACCAATGTATAACAAATGAGAATCCAATTAAATGTTAAAATCAATACTTAGGAAATGAGATTGTATTATATTTTATAGGCATTTCCAGAATAAGAAGAAACTTTTTCTATAAAAATGTTATTTTGTAGAAAGGATATTTGATGGGAAAAGGGGTTTTCCTACTCAAATGAGTTTTAAAATGCTAGGTACAAACAAAGTTGTCATCTATTGCAGTATGTTTTCAATATAGGAAAAAAATTTATAGATTCACAATCATTAAGGTTATGATCAACCCTCTCCCCCCACCATTACCACCTTACTTATTTTCCTGTAGCACATTATGAACTAGTATTCCTGAGAAATGCTAATCTACATTCAAATAAGGAAGATTTTGATATTTGGAATGTTGTGTTCTGAGCATTCAAAAGAACTATAAAAATTAAATGTACAGTATGAAAATCAATCAATTTAGCAATGTGTTATTATTATGTCTATTTCTTTACTCATTATTGCCCCTTTGTTGACCACCAAGATGCCCAAAAGGAAAAATAAATAGGATCATTGAGAGAAATGTATGCATAGAATGAGTTGATTTTTAATTATGATGGTCATTTTTCTAGGCTTTTGGATAGTCTTGGCAGTACATCAAGTAGTGATTATGTTTTAAATTATTGTTTTTCCTTGAGGAATCCACCCTATGATTCAAAACAAAATTCTCTCAGGACAGAACAGTATGCACTCATTTCAACCTATACTTTTTCAGCTCTTCATAAATCCTCCCATAATCCAACTCATTTGGGAGATAATGGCTCCAAATTCATGAACAAAGCAAAGTAGTGTATCTCTGAATAATTAACATCCTCATTCATCTTAGAAAAAAAATAGATTTGAGGTTTTTGTTATCCTCTGATGAATTAAATTATCTGATTGAATACATCAAATAATTATTCAACTCCTCTTCTCACATATATGCCCTGGACTGCAGAAAAGTTCTAGAAATAATTCAAGGCATAGTTTTACCCTTGTCATTTATCCATTACCAACCTAGACTGAGTGTCATTCTCTGCTTTCCCATCTCTTGTACCCTTTTAACCCTTAGCATATGAAACCTTTTATTACTTAGTGTAAAATACACACAAACCTATGAAAGTTAAATGGTAGAATGGAAAGAGATCATGTTTAGCAAATAGACCACATTCAAATCTTCCTTTAAGTAAATGAACTCTTTTAAGCCTTAGTTTCTTCATTTGTGAAATGAAGATAAATTGAAAAGGCTGGAGTATTTTTGACCATAAGTAATAGGATGCTGTTACTTAATGACTTAAATATTAAGGAATTTATTACCAATTGCAGCAAGAAGTCCAGAAGCAGAGTGGTTGATGGTTAATTAAATAAAAAATTCACTGATGTCATCAGAGACCCAGATGCCTTCTGTCTTTTTGCTCCCCTATGGCTGCAAGATGCTTGTGGACCCTGAGCATTGCCTCCCTATGAAATAAGATCCACATGTGGCAGAGGGCAATTCCCTGTCTTGTGGCCCTTTGTACAAGTGAGGTGCCCCCACCTCCAGTCTCTCCTCTATGCTCTGTTAGATATAGCCCAGAGCTACACCACACAACAATGCCTACAATGATTGTTAATGTGGGCCACAGAACTCCCGTGCATTATGAGGAAGAATTAAGTTTTATCCCAGGACTGAGGAGGGGATCCTAAAACATATCAGAACCTTAATGAAGTAGAATCTAAATAGAATTTTATTGGTGAAGAGAAAAAGAAAGAAAGGGAAACCAGAAGTGCAAGGTTGGGGTGAGAGTTTAAACTCCCTGGCACAGAGAACATCTCCATTATGTGTACTTGCCTACCTACCTAGTTGAGTAAGGGTAAGGAATAGGTCTCATGTCATTTTTGCATCCCTAGGAACCAGTATTTTGCCTCCCACAGAGGATGTGCTTGGGAATGGGCCCAGACCCTAATGGTGAGTCTTCTATAATTAGTAAGCAAATGCTGAAAGTTGCTTCCCCTTTACTTACTCACGTAAACCATCTTATGACAAATGGATCCATATGAAGACAGCTTCACGGTCTCCCTGAGGCAGCTGGCAGATACTATGGGAGAGACATCAAGTCAACCTCATGCCCCTAAAAAAAGTCAAGATGAATAACACACCCTTTATATTTTGGGCAGTTTCCTCAGTTGTGTCTGTGGGATGAGGTGACCTGAATGGCTGACACAGCTTTGAAAGGAAAAGGAGAAATTATTCCCATCTCCATTTATTGAAGGAGATACTGTTTATTGAAGAAGGCCACTGAATTAACAAATGCATCACATTCTGGAAACTTTTTGCATGGAGGTTGAAAGGAAGACAATACGTAATGATAACTATAAATATAGACAATATCTTAGAAGCCTGTGTTAATTTTCAATTTTTCAGTTTTTCTGGTCTCTTCCATCCATGGATGCCTTGAGTAATCTCAAACAAAGCACACTGAATGTAGTCAGCTGACCAAAATGAATGCATTCAAGTGAGAAGTTGCAGAGCTATGACTTGGGGCAGTACTATGAATTAATCCGAGATGGAGCTTTGGCTCCCTCGTTCAATCATGGACTTGGAATGTACTCCAGCGGGTATTCGCAGTCAGGCAGAGATGTCAGATACTAGTTTCAGAAATAACAAGGGTTGAGGGACTCATAACAGATCATTAATCTCAACCCCAGGCAACTCCCTGGCCCCAGAAGCTATATTTATTGGATGTAATGAAATGGAAATATAATGGGTAGGTGGGGTTAGGAATCTTAGCAAGAAAAGTAAACTAGAGTTGAGGATTTAGGCAAAAAAGGAGGAAAAATAATGGAGAATATTAATACCTATTTGGGAAAAAAAAATCTCCATAAATGAGGGAAAACACACAGGAAACCTAGCAGGTATGCCATGGAATAGGACAATTATGGGTAAATGTGAATTTTCTTAAAATATGCTTTTTGGGGGAGACTTCTATTTGTAATAAAGCCTGTTCATTTTAAGATTGAATAACGGTTGATTTTGGAAGGATTCCTTGGGGCTTAGGTGTTGGACAATAAACACAACATAGACACTCATTTTCCATTCTCTAGTTTTTTTTCTTCAGATTCCTTTGCATCTCACAAACCCAACCCCATGACTTATCATGTCTTTAAAAACATTAATTGATCAATATTCAAAAAGTACATCAAATTCCTCTTATTCTTTGAATAATAAAAAAATTATATGCAAATCCAAAGAAATGTTTCTAGAAATTTTTTGAATCTTTTATGGTGGAAAATTCTAGTGTGGAGTAGATATTTATCAACTTCAATCTACCATTAAACTTTACCTATGTTATAAACTCATGGCAACTTCCCTATTGAAGTTAGGGAACACTCAACACCAATTAATGAAATAGATTCAGAAATCATAGTGGTATTAGTCAGTAATACACAATTTTCTGGATAGTACACAAGAAAATCTGCTCTGCTCTTTTTTTTTTTCTCTGCTCTTTAATAATGTACAATTTTCTGCAGGAGCTAGCATTTTTAATGAGTTAACCAAATATTATTTGAATTCTTCACTTCCTTTAGCTAAGGTAGGTCTAGTTAAGCTTAAGAAATCATGTAAATGAGAACCTTTTCTCCTCACTCTACTGTCCCCTTCCCCTTTTCTACTGTAGCATAGACCTTTATTATAACAAATTTCGAGGCAATTATAAATGGCAAATTGATTATCTAGCATCAGGAACTTTCTAGATTACTTTGTCAGCATTTCTTCTTTTGCAAACACATTTGTGTGTTTAAAATGCCCTATTTTTTCAGCAGAGAAAAGTGATTATGAAAACCTACTTAATCAGCCTTTCATGCATTTACTAGGGCTCTATAGAATTCAAGAATGTCATCCTTTTGTTATGCTGATGTTTGGGTCTTGTGACAAGCATATAAAAATAAAATTAAGCCAATAGGCTTAATCCCATTTTCTTTGTCCTGTATCTTGTGTCCTTGTGTCTCCACAAGGCATTTTGACAGTTTTCATCAGTATGCCATTTTTTAACTGACTATTTAAAAAAATTATGGAGACTTACAGAGTAGACATCAGAGAAAATGTGGAAAACCAAAAACTTACATATATATGTGTGTTGATGGGGCCTGTCTTAAAATTCATTTATTTATTAACCTTTAAAAAATAACTTATCAAGAAATTAGTACCTTTCAATAATAGGAATTGTTTGGCTTCCATTCTTACCCTCAGACTGCACGAGTGCCTTGATTTTTACAATTCTAGTCATTTTACCAGAGGATTTCAGTTCTGTTCACAAAGGTTTTAAATTTTGAGGAAGTATATCTGTTTTTCTCTGTTGCTTGCTTTTGGTGTCAAAGCTATAAAACCACTGCCTAATCTAGGTCACAGGGATTTATCCTTGTTTTCTTCTAAGAGTTTTATAGTTTTAGGTCTTATATTTAGGAGCTTAATCTATTTTGAGTTAACATTTTTTTTTGTTTATTGTGTGAGATGGGGATCCAACTTCATTATTTTGCATGTGGCGATCCAGTTGTCCAAGCACTATTTGTTGAAAATATGATGCTTTCTGCAATGAATTGTCTTGGCACCTTTGTTGTCAACTGATGATAAATGTGAAGGTTTATTTCTGTACTCTCAGTTCTGTTCCATTGATCTCTAGGTCTGTCCTTATGGCAGTAACACACGGTCTTGTAGTTTCGTAGTTAAGTTTTGAAATTGGGAAATGTATGTCCTCCAACTTTGTTCTTATTTTTCAAGGTTATTTTGGCCATATGGGGTCCTTTTCACTTCCCTAGGAATTTTAGGATCAGCTTCTTAATTTATGTAAAAGATCCATCTAGGAGTTCAATAGACATTGAACTTGTAAATAAATTTGGTCAGCAGTGCTATCTTAGCAATATTAAGTCTTCTGTTCCATGAACATGGGTTGTCTTTCCACTTATTTAGTAGGTCTTCTTTAATTTTTTTAACACTACTTTATAATTATTAGAGAATATGCTTTATAGTTTTCTGGTTACATTTAAATTTATTCCTACAAATTAATTCCATTTTTGAAAAGAAAATGTTTAATTTTTCTAAGCATTTGTGCCTTGGACAAACATGACAGAAGGGTTGATTTACAACAGAATAGCCTTAAAGACTCAGACTAAAAGACTGAATTTTGAGCTTTAATCCTGGATCTTCCACTTACCAGCTTGGAAACTTGGGCATGTGAACTACTCTCTGCCATTTTTATTCTCTGAAAATAAGTATTTAAAAAATAAAGGCAGTTATATAAGAGGTTTTTATGAAGATTAAATGTAGTAATACATGTAAAGTCAGAAGAACTGTAATAGGCATATGGTAAGCAGTTAGGAAACATGAGCTATTGTTATTGTTACAATGTACTTTTCCTTCTATTTTCTCTTCCCTAAAACTACTGCTAAGGAACCACAATTACATGTGGGATTATGCCACTAACTTCTGGTATGTTGAGGCAGAAGGTTAAGAACAACTACACAAGTTCTTCAACTCTTTCTTTTCCCAATGTTAAAAATATTTTCTAGGAAGTCCCCACTGTCTTCCTTGCTTTATAGGATTCTAAGGATCATCTATTTGGTGTTTTTACAGCTGGCCAGTTGGCTGGAAACTCTTCCGTCGAGATGTATCGCCAAGTGCTCCTGTCTGGTTGTCGCTGTGTGGAGCTCGACTGCTGGAAGGGACGAACCGCTGAAGAGGAACCAGTCATCACCCATGGGTTCACCATGACAACCGAAATATCCTTCAAGGTACAGTGAATGAATGTTGCTGACAGAAGAAACTAGGAATACCTGAACCCTATTGGGTAAAGCTTCCTAAGATGGAAAGTCTCAGTGGTTATTATTAAGTCCATAGGCTATTGATTATCTTTGCAGTTTCAGAGGCTAAAATTGAGTAATGTATTTGTGGGTAATTAGCATCATGTCATCAGGAACTGTAGTGTCTCAGGAAAAGTACCTTAGAGAGGACTTACAAGATCTGGGTTTAAATTAGGTGATTTGCGGGGCACCTGGATGGCTCAGGTGGTTAAGCCACTGCCTTCAGCTCAGGTCATGATTCTGGAGACCTGGGATCGAGTCCCACATTGGGCTTCCAGCTCCTCAGAGAGTCTGCTTCTCCCTCTGACCTTCTCCCCTCTCATGCTCTCTCTCACTCACTCCCTCTCTCTCAAATACATAAATAAAATCTTAAAAAAAAAAAATTAGGTGATTTGGGTGAGGGTTCAAGAAAGTAAGTTTTAACTATAGGTTGGGTACTACCAATAAGCAGAACTAATCCTGTGATTGGTTACCTTAATAAATCCTATCTAGGAGTTAAGATTAACGCTATAATTGATCAGGAGTTTCAGCCATTCTTATTAGCCAGGAATGAGGTGATTTTTGGTCATCTTCCCTTCTCCTTCCACACAAGGCTCCATCTACATCATAAAGGGCCTAACATTCATGTGTATGGACACAGAAGCCCAAATATCCAAGTTATGTTCGCATCCCCTGAAATGAGCCATCTCCAGGATCTTGGAATCATTTGGGTGGGGGAATTCTGGGGTTCTAGGGACCCAGAGAACAACCTGGGAAAAGGATATATGGGCTACAGGGAAAATGTGTTTTTTACTAACTCAGGCTTCTCACCTCTTTGGAAGTAAACTAGAAAAGAAGGGCCAGAGGACAACCTCCAGAGCACAGATCCTAAGGCATGAGCCACACTACCTATGTTACTTGGGTCTCAGGACAGAACTTGGCTCTAGGTCACTAACTCTTGTCCTAAGCAACCAAAGAAATAATCCAAGTATGTGGATAGCTAAGATAAGGGGTGGAGGGGGGGGGCAAGGCCACAAGAAATGAGGCAGTCAGAGTGCTGAGAAGCCAAAATGTTGGACGAATTATATGTTAATGTCCCCAAGATTGGTGACAAATCTTTGGATGAAGAAGACAGTGAGGTACTTGCCAGAGTCTTTGCTGAATGAGGGGGAGCTCAGTAAACTCTGGTTGGAGTGCTTTCTGAGAACTAGGAACTCAAAAGTAACATTGGGAGGAAAAAAAACAAAACCCAACTCCCACAGTTTTGGGCCCCAAGGCACCTGGGATGTGAGAAAATAAACAGGTATCACTTGAGAGAACCGCAAAAGAGAAGCACGATTGTCAAGGGACAGCCGGATTTCACTTGAGATAAATGGATTTCCTGATCAAAGGTACCATATTTGAAAGTAGTAAAAATGTCTTCAGAATTGATACCATTAGCACCTCAAAATATGTTCACTATGTTGTGTCTAGGGAATTTGACTTTTCATGATTTCTTAAACTTACACTACAGCACAGTAATTAGAGATACATAACACCTTTCACTAGATTTAACAACAAAGTTTAATATGAAAGTGAACTTAATTCTGATCAAATCTTTCCATTTGCATCTGTTCCTGAAAGGGAGTACTCAAGCTCTTCTGGTTTTCTTCAATGGAAAAATCAATGGGTTTTTGTTTCATTTCCATAGTCCTCCACTCTCCCAGCTCCTGCCATTGTCCTTTGTCAGCTCTCTAAGATACCAACCTCATTGGGTTTTTTAAGAAAAGGTAGGGCACAGATGACCCTGATGTGGAGTACATGCGATTTGGGTTTCTCTTGCTGTTGACCGTTGGAGATAAACCTGGGAAGGGAGACACCACATTCTGATGGAGCCATTACTTCTGTAAGGGACTAAAGACCTTGTGAATTAACCCAGTACCAGGAGAGCCCTCCCCACACCCCACCCCCGCTCATAGTCACCTCAGAGTCCAGATGAGGAGCAATTATGTATTCTTTTTTTTAAGATTTTATTTATTTATTTGAGAGAGAGAGAGAGAGAGAACAAGCAGAGGGAGAGAGAAGCAGACTCCCCACTGAAGCTTGATGTAGGTCTCGATCTCAGGATTTGGAGATCATGGCCTAAGCCAAAGCTAACCATTTAACCAACTGAGCCACCAAAGTGCCCCAAAATTATATGTTCTCGTAAATTTACAATCCTCAAGATTTTTTGTGTTCTGGGGTAGGATGAAGGAGGGGGTTGGGTAGAGAGATAAGCACCAAGCACATTCTGAAGCATATTTCTTTTATGTGGAGCACTGGCTTCCTGATCTTAGCCACCAAGTCAGCTTAGAGTGACTCTCCCTATGCACTTTTCTATATAGGCAGTTCTTCAGTCACATCTGTGATCCCAGAGTCACAGGCTGATTGGACATCTCTTCGCGGGCTGGGGAAACATAACTTCTCCGTCACATTCACACATTTGTGGACAGATGTAGATACTAGCCCAGAAGACTGCTTCCTCTCTCTGCCTGCCAGTGGGGGGAGGCGGGGAGGCAAAGGGAGCAGGAAACTCATCTTCCTGGTGGTTGTGTTGTCCAGCCATGCTTCTTGCTAATGTGCATTTGCAGGATGGCTTATTCTTGCAAAGACATGGGTGGGTGGTTGTGGTGGGATGGCTGTGGATAGTAGAAATGCCAACCTGTTCTGTGGACAAATACAAAGAGTAGGAACTCTCTGCATCAAGACTAGGATGGGGTGAGGTTTAGTGCCGTATGTCACACGTGAAATGTAAGGAGGCATTTGCTCTCAGTGTCCTGGACGTGCAGAGTTGGCTCCCGAGAAAAAGTGTCTCCTTACATTTTGCACTTAGACCCTTCCCTTGTCTCACCACAGTCCCAGCTTGCTCTTCATGGTTATCAGCACAGAGTCAGCTTTTCTAGAAATCACTGTGTATGTGACTTAGGAAGAAAGGGTAAGAAGAGAAATAGAGGACAAGATCCTGTGTGATCCACCCCCTTTACTCCTCTCCTCCCTCACTCACTTGGCTACAACTCTACTGGGCTCTGCTATTTCTCTTTTTATTTTTTTAATATAATATTCACTTATTTGAGAGACAGAGAAAGCGTGAGCGGTGAGGAAGGACAGAGGAAGAGGAAGAAGTAGGCTGCCTATTGAGCAGGGAACCTGTTGTTGGGCTCCGTCCCAGGACCCTGAGATCATGACCTGAGCTGGGCAGATGCCCAACTAACTGAGCCACCCAGGTGTCCCTGGTCTGCTATTCTTTGATCATGCTAGGCATGTCCTACCTCATGGCCTTTGCACAAGTTGTGAAGCTCTACCTGAAATGGTCTTCCCCCAGATACCTGCAGTGCCTCACCTCTTAGCTCCTTGAAGCCTTTCTCAAATGCCACCTTCTCAACGAGGCCTACTGTGACCACTCTATCTAGCACTATAACCAACCATCACTCCTGCCCCCACACTGCCGATACACTCCCCAGCAGCACTTTGTTTTTTCTATTTACCAAGTGGCACCTTGTCACCTCCTGCTACTGTGCTTCCTTTACTTAATTATTATGTTTATTGTTTTTGTCTGTCTCCTTCTGTTCTTCTACCAGCCTGTAAGCACCACAAAGACAGAGATCTTTGTTTTGTTCCCTATCTGTCCCAAGCACTTTGCAAAGAATCTGGCATACAGTAGGTGCTCAATAAAGGTGTGTGTTTTTTAATGGCTCTTCCCATTCCAAAGCAAATAGACAAATTAGAGCATAGATTTTAATTTGAGTATTTCTTACCTCTGTCCATCAGATAAATGAATTTTGTCTTTCTCTTTTTAACGTGTCAAATTCCACATATGACATATTGGTGGGCAGTGAAAAGAATCTCCAAATGTTTGCCAGTGTTGGTTATCCCATATATTCGGACCTGACTTTCATGGGGCAATTAGGCTGTATTCCGTAGCCACAGCACATACCGCAAGAGCAAAATAAACTGATTACAAAAGTCCATCATTTTTATGTCCCACCGTTTATCTGCTCTCAATCTATGTAATCTGAAAAACGTCTGTGCAGCACATCCCCAAAAGCGAAAGTTCCTATTGGCATTTACTGCCTGTTTATTATATGGGCCAAAATAAAAGCCTATGTTCTGAGAAAGGGGACATGCTGTAACTCAGCGTCTTTATGGAGGACTTTTTATTTTGCACTCTGGATTTATTTATTATTTATCTCATATATCTGCTATTCTGTTTTTTTACCTCATTGCCTTAGCCTTTCCGATGGTTATGACATAGTCATTCTCCACTTGGTCTTTGTTCTCTCTGCTCCCACTCAGTCTTCTTCCTCCCCCACACTGAACAACCCCCCCTCCCCCTGGCCCACTCCATCCCTAAACTCTTCCCGTTTCTCCCCCTGGGCAGCTCCTTTGTTACCAGCAATTGTATAAGAGGGATAAGTGGGTAATGTGATAAAATCGATGATGAAAATATATTAAATTTGAGTATGTGGTTCAATCAAGCATTTCTGAAAATAAAGCTCTGAGAAAAATAATAACTTAGGATACAATTTAACAGCTACATAGATGGTCACGTAAAATGGATATCCAAATACATCCTGCTGTTGTCTATCGGGGTCAAAGGATTTCAAGGGCAGTTTTTCCCACTGCCAATTCCCCATAATTGAGCCATATGGTTTATAGATTATTGAATCCAGTGTTAGAAGTCCCTGAAAAACAGTTTTGGCTTAATAAGGAGCAATTGAGCGGTAAGGTACTTTTGATCTAATGTCCGCTAATGATAGCTCAGATGTAAGAACCAAACCTAAAGATTATAACAGGTTTTCTCATCCTTCCTCTTGATGCAAACCATGCAAAACATTCCAATGCCATTAAAAAATGAAAGCTCTAGAGAAGAACTTCTGAAATTTTCAGATTGCTCCCTATACTGTTATTAGATGAAATCTAATAAGTGTTTTCTTTGGCTTGGGAGGTTTAAAAAGGTTTCCTATGCCAAGGGCTAATGTTATGGTGGAGGAGGGAGAGATGGACAGTGGGAAGGGGAGAGGATGGGAAGAAAAGAGAAAAGAGACTGGAGAAGTTAAGAATGCATTTCTGGAGCTGATGCCAGGGTTTCAATACCAGCTCTTCCGGGGACTGGTTGCAAGAGCTTGGAGAAGCTCCCTTCCCAGACCTAGCCTTTTTCATATCAGGACAATGGAAATGATAATAGTGCTTACCTTCTGGGCTGGCTGTAAGCACTCACCCTACTTAATACAGAGACATTCCTTAGAACAAGGTTTGCCATGCAGTGAGTGCTCTGTCCCTGCTAGCTATAGATATTATATTGAAAATGTATAGCCACCCTTTAGCTTTGTTTCTGTAAGTATAATGATTGTGGTATTCCATATGCAAAGAATATTTATGAAGTCAGGATGGGGCAGAGGAGTTTGAATTAAGTCAATTTTAAGGCTGCTGTGGTAAAGACTATAGATGTCCTCCAACCACAACCCCTGGTATCCACTTCTAGGAAGAAACCTGGAGCCCAAACTAAACACAACCCAGCCTTGGTTAGAGGCCCTGTGGGCGCTGAGGGGGATGTCCTAGGTCGAGTGCAAAGAGGGGGGATGTCCTAGGTCAAGTGCAAAGAGGGGAAAAGTAGGAGACAGAGCCAGGAATGTGCAAGGACCCCAGAGCACAGCTGCTGTCCAGCATCCCAGCTGTGGGAAGAGAGACCCAGAGGCAGGGAGCTAGGGAGATGGAAGAGGGCACACTCCCCCTACACGTCTGAGAGCAGGCCCGAAAAACACTCACATTTCATTTGCCAGAGCTAAAGAGAGATAGCTCTTGACTAGAGGCACAACACCCACTTTCTGAGGGAGAGGGGGTAGGTTTCTCACTTTCAGGCCTGACTCTCATTGGCCCAAATGCTCACGGGGCAGGTCTACAGTCAACCTTCATTAATAAAGGCAGTTGCAGTAATTCTCAAATAGCCACAGACAACAGTCATCCTCAGAAAAGTTATCAAAAATTAATTACACTTTTTATATACTTTTATGTTTGAAATATTTTTTTCTGTAGGGGAGCCTGAGTGGGTCAGTTGCTTAAGTGTCTGCCTTCCTCTTGGGTCATGATCCCTGGGTCCTAGGATCAAGCCCTGCATTGGGCTCCGTGCTTGGTGAGGAGCCCGCTTCTCCCTCTCCCTCTGCCCCCTGCTCCCCCTGCTTATGCTGTCTCTCTGTTTCTCAAGTGAATACATGAAATCTTTAAAAAAAATTTTTTTATTAAAATGAAAGATTTTTCTTTTACGTGACACTCAACCTTGATTGGAAATTGTGGCCATGAAATTGTTGAAGTTAACTGAGCTGTTGAGTATGGAATCAATTTTCAAACTTCTTTGATACAAAATAACATTGGCCTGTGCTTACAATGGAGTTTTCAGCTTTGCTTAAGCCACTGATCCAACTAGCCCAAGGTTTGACTGACTCCTTCCACGGGCCACGTTCAGCCCACCACCTGGTTCTGTGAACTAAGTCTGGTTGGGACAGAGGCACAGCCACATGTTTTCATATTATCTGTGGCTTCTTCGCCTCTACAAAGGCAAACTCGAATGATTGCCATAAAAACCATACAGCAGCAAAGCCTAAAATACTAACTCTCTGGCCCTTTGTGGAATGTGCACTGACCTCTGAAATAGTCAATAGAAGACTAAATTGGAATACAGCTAGATAAATGATATTTCTTTTCTGTTAAGAATGTTGAGTTCATTCATTTACTTGAAAATATTTAAGGAGAGTCTGGGTTCCTGGGTGGCTCACTCAGTTAAACATCTGTCTTCAGCTCAGGTCATGATCCTAGTGTCCTGGGATTAAATCCCGTGTCGGGCTCCTTGCTCAGCAGGGAGTCTGCTTCTCCCTCTCCCTCTGCTGCTCCCTCTGCTGTGGGCTCTTTCTCTCTGTCAAATAAGTAAATAGAATCTTTTTTTAAAAAAAGAAGGAAAGAAAATGTGTACAGAATGTCTAGAATGTGCCTTCGAACTTTGTAAGCCCTAGGGACAGAGTCATGGAGAAAACAGAGTGTTTATCTCTAAGAAGCTTATAGTCTAGTGGGGACAGCTAGAACAACATAAAGACACAACATGGCATGTGGAAACATGCCCTTTAAGACAATATCAATAAGTATTGAAGGAAAAGGGGGCTAAGATGTGCTTTTTCAGCAGGGTGGTGGGAAAAAAGATTTGGGAAACATTGCATTTAAGCAGAGACCACCACCCCCGAAATTAAAGAAGTGAGTCTTGCTTTCCGGTAAGAGAATTCCTAACAGAAGTAACAAAGATGAGCAAAGAAATGAAAGAGATGAACAGACATGAAATCATGCTTGGCACATTTAAGGAAAAGCAAGAAAAGATCAATAGACTATATCTGGGTGAGCAATGCAAAAGGAAAAGGTGATGAATTTAGAGAGATAGCAGGTGCCAGGTCTAATAAAGAATTTGGATTTCATTCAGCGAAACGGAGGGCCTAAGGGAGTGAAATCATGTGACTCGTATTTAAGAGCGATCACTCTGTGTTTGTAATGGAGGGAATGTGGAAGCCTCTGCTAGGCTTTCCTACAGTGACAGGACTCCCCCTGCCCCACTCCCAGTGGGTTAGAACCACAAAGGTTTATTTCTCGTTCAGATTAGATAGTAGCTGTTGCTCGGATCGATACTGTCTATATTCCATAGGGAAAGCACAGCCCAATCTGTGATATCACTGGGCTCATGGCAGAGGGGAACGAGAAATGACAGAATCACTCGGTGGTTCTTGAAGACTCTGGGCTCAGGATGTCATTTTCATGCACATTTCAATGGTCAGAACAAAGGACATGGCCTTGTCCGTTGTCAGCAGATCACACAGGAAGAGGTGGTGAATATGCAGGAACGAGGATGACACTGCAGAGGTTTTGGGGTCAGGACAAGAGAGGGAGACGTGCTGAGATGTGGCTATACTCTGGATACATTTTGGACTGGATTGCTGGCAATCAAAAGATTCCAGAGAAAGAGAAGTCAAGAATGGTTTTAATGTCTTTTGCATTTAGCTGATACAATAGGGCCAAATTTATGAAATCAACGAAATCCTACTCCTTTTTATTCACACTTAACACCACTTTCTGTACGATATCTATTTGTAGTTATTCTGATGGCTTTGATCTTTGGTGGTTAAGGTCATTAGCTGCCCGAACCTTACTGCAGAGGTTAAGATCATAAACTCTAGAGTCAGGTAAATTTCCCTGGGAGTTTCTTGGATTGTCGTCTTTGTGACCCTGGGCAAATTAGTTGATATCTCTGAGCCTCCATTTTATAATCTGTGTTGGTGGATAATGTTTCCCTTAGAGAATGTCTGTAGCATGAGTTAAAATAGGGGTCTGAAAGTTCATTTAGTGGTAGCTCTTTTTTGTATTAGTAAGAGTCTAAAAGGGGAAGTTTAAGGTGAGTGAGGAGGGAGGCACCATCCCCGGAAGAAACCTGAGCTGGTTTAAGAAATCTGTGCTCATCCCAAGGTGAGCTTTACTTTTTCTCCCAGGGCTTACGGAATGGGGCTTATCATCCTCACTTTACATGTTGGCAAGCCAGTGCACTGAGGCATTAAGTGATTTCTCCCAAGGTCACACCATTTATAAAGCTAAGCAGTTAGGATTCAAATGCAAGCCTGTTTAAATCTGAAGCTTGTCCTCAAATAAATCAAGCATTTAAAGTCTTGGTGTTTCTTGCTATTTAGAGTGTACTTATTTTTGATGGCAACAAGTATCATAAAAGTTAAACTGATAATGTATGAAAGGCAATCTGTGAATTCACTTCTAAGAAACATAGTGATTCTTTTGCTCCATGTAGGCAAATCCTTCTCAGAGGATATATGCAAATGCAGTACAAAATTAGAAAGCCTTATTTATACTCTGGGGTGCGTGGAGGGGTGGGTAATTTTCTCACATAGATATAAAGAAACAATGCATTGTTTAAGGAAGATAGAGAAGACAGTGGAAAAGTCTCGGCCATAAGAAATAGAAATCCCTACTTGAAAGAAGACTATGAAAAGAATACATGAAACTAAAAAACAAATGTATGAGTATACCAGTTCAATAAGAAAAACATATATAAAACTTGGTACCCAAACCTGGTTGGATATGCACTGAAATCTGGTCCTTCATATGTTACTTTGGGTGGTCAAAGATGAAAAATAATTTGGAGAAATATAGGAAACTATGAAAGTATTCATATTCTTTAATTCAGTAATTTCCTTTCTGAGAATTCATTCCCAGAAAGTAATTCAAAATATTAGAAAAAAATGGAGATGTCCTTTGGAGAACTATCTGAATGATAGCTCTTTAAATATGTCTGTCCAACAGTTGGGTAATGATTATATCAATTATAATGCAACTGCTCCTTAGAATTTTATGCACCTATTAAAGCCTATGACATACAGATGAAGAATGAAGTACTAATACAGGTTACAGATTAAAGAATGAAGTACTAATACAGGTTACAACATGGATGAAACTCGAAAGCATGTTAAATGAAAGGTACCAGAACAGAAAAGGGTACCTATTGTATGATTTCGTTTATATGAAATGTTCGGGATAGGCAAGTCTGTGGAGAGAGAAAGTAGGTTAGTGGTTGCCTTGGACAGAGTGCATGAGTGAGGGGTGGGAATGGGAGGTGACTGCTACCGGTACATGGTTTCTTTGGGGATGATAAAAGGGTCCTAATTTAGATTGGAGTGATGCTTGCACAACTCTGTAATGCACTAAACACCGTCCAATTATACAATTTAAATGGTTGCATTGTATCTCAATATGGTTACCTCTCAATAACAATGTTAAAAAAAATGAGTATTTACTATAATGAAAACCAAGTTATAGAAAGAAATGAAAAAACAAACTAGAAGCAAATATAACCAAATACCAACAGTGGTTTGGTTCAAAGGGTGAATGTATGGGTGAAAATTTATAATGTTTTAGATTTCTTCTCTCATGTATATATACATATGATATATATATATCATATAATACATCATATACATGATATATTGTATAACACACCATATACATGCTATATATCATAACATGCATGTTATATATCACATAACATCACATATATGATATATATCATATAACATCATATATATGATATATGTATCATATAACATATATATGTTTGCAAATAGAAGAATGATTGTCTTTTATAATTGTGTCTCCCCCTCCACCAAACCAGTCTTATTTCTTTCTACTTTGTTAAGTCAAGAATCAGAAAACCTAGGGGCATCTGAGTGACTCAGTCGGTTAAGTGACTGACTCTTGATTTCCCCTCAGGTCACCATCTCAGGGTCCTGGAGTCAGTCTCATTGAGCAACACACTCAGCGGGATTATGCTTCTCTTTCCCCCTCTTTACCTCTGCCCCTCCATCCCTACCCACGCTCTATGTCTCTAAAATAAATAAATCTTAAAAGAAAAGAAAAAAGAAAAAAAAAGAATCAGAAAATGTATAGTGCAGCAGCTTGCACAATCCCTTCCAGCAACTTCAGGTCTTTCCTTACAATTCTATGACTAAAAAAGGCAACCACATTAATGGGTGTAAGCTGAGAGGGAAAATATATATACACATTAGAATTCTGGCATATTGATTATATGCGTGTTCTCGATTTTAGGAAGTGATAGAAGCAATTGCTGAATGTGCATTTAAGACGTCACCTTTTCCAATTCTGCTTTCATTTGAGAACCACGTAGATTCGTAAGTATTCCACACATTCACTGGGGAGTCTTTTTCCCAAAGAAGGCATGTTTCATAATTGTGCACCAGGTTTAAAATTATTTGACATTATTAATGGTATTCCTCAATGATGTTATGTCTTGTGTCATGGTTTTCATCTGCATATGTTGGGATTCACTCGCTTAAACCTCATTAATAATCCACTGGACTTGGGGAATGTATTTTCAGGCTACAAGATTTTAAATTAAGGACGCCTATTTTTGCAAAGTTGTGAAATAATACCATGTCTCTCTTTCAGCGGGCCACTTTTGTAATCCTCCTTCATTAGCTCCTTCCATTGCATGCAAGTTTATAGTCTGTTTTGCCACACAAAAATGGCCAGTTCCCAACAGGCTGGAGCGGTGAAGGGAGAGCTGTAAATTCTGTCCTACCACCTGCTCTCGCACAGAACCCAGACCACCAGATGCTCCCTCCTTCCTCCCTCAACCCCATTGATTGCCCTTGTTTGTTAGTCTTTGTAAGTGTGGTCCTATTTCAAAAATAGCCTATCCTTACCACTGAGCCACACAAAGAAAAGATACTTTGACTTAACTCTTATATATTCATTTCATCACAAAATGCCAGAGTAAGACACATTTACATCTAAAATATGGACACTAGTTTACCTTATAGTTACTCAGTTTAAAGTGCTTCAAAATAAAGGAGTCTTCTCTCCATTGACTCAAAATTCAAGAAACTAGAATTCTAGTCCATGGGATGAATGGCTGAAGACTGCATAGTGGTGACCGCCATTACTCAAGAGAATATTTGTGATGCCCTCTCTTTCATTTCAGCCACCTGAGCCAGATTTCTCAACTAAAAGCCAACAGCACCTGTCCTAATGTGGTTCACGGGCTCTTCTCACTGAAAGTCTTTCCCAGGCCACTGATCAATTCCCTTCGTCCAACTAATTTGCAACATATGCTTCAATTTACTTATTCTTTAAGAATTCACTAAAATCTTAAAAAGAAACAGTTTGGTCATGAGCAAATTTCAGCCTGAGGAATTTCCAAGTACTTACATGTGCTCATCTGTTCTTATGATCATAAAGAGGGGCTTTGTTTGCAAGTAACCAATTTTATAATTATCTGTATTTCCAGTTTGCCCTCAGGAAATCCATATTACACTTAGCAGCTTTTGGTTCTGTTGCACTGGGAAACAGCCAATGAATGATTTAATCATTTGGCACATAGTTATTCTAAGGCTTCTGAGGGGCAGTTGAAGAGAAAAGAATTGGTTCTGTTTCGTTGCTGTCTCTCTTCGAACTAAAGGGAGCACCTCTTGAGTTCCTGTATTTAATATCTCATTTGCGGTAATCATCCTGACTTGCACATGAGCGTTTTCTCGTCTCTGCCCCTCCATCTGTAATTGGGTTCGAATGATCCTTTAGCACCTTTCTTTCAGGCACTGTAGTTCCCAGCCTTGCTGATATATTGTGTTTTTTTTTCAAGAAATATCTCTGAATCTAGCGCATTTATGGTCTTCAAGAAATGTTTCTATATAGATTAGACAAAACAGAAATCTATAGTTCTCACTCTTAATTCTCACACCTGCCTCACTGAGCGTTCCTATAAGGGAATCAGAGAGGTATCAACAACCACTTACCCCCACAAACATAGTAACAGCGAATATTTATTGAGTTTATATTACGTGCCGAGCAGCCTTGCAGGTGTAAGGTCATGGAACCCTCACCACAAACCCAGGAACTCCTAAGGATAGATATTATTATGATAATCCCTATCTCGCATGTGTTGAAACGATATCCCAAAGAGAGTGAGTAACTTAACCGAAGCCAGGCAGCTAAAAGGTGACAGACCTGGGGTTCAAAATCTGACTAGTCTGGCTTCAGAAATCACATGTCTCACCAACACTATCCCCACACCTAAGCAGATGCATCTGGAGCCTTCAAAATACCGAATTAAGACAACCAGAGTGCACATCCACGAAGCAGCTGTCCATAAATGTTCACTTTTATGTGGCTCGTGACCCTTAACCACAGGACGCTTTTTTGTGGTTTTCAACACCAAACACTCAGAAGGCCCAAAACAGGATGTGAACACCAAATCTTGCATTATACACAAAAGCAAAAAGGGCAGTGCCACAACACCGTCCTTCCTGATTTAAAAATGAGATGTTCAGCTATTAAAATGTATTAATATTTCGTAAGTCGCAAAACCCCAAACCATTGAGATAAGCCGATGGCAGTGAAAGAGTAAGATGCTGAGGTCTATCATGGGGGGAAGCTGTTTGTTTCATGTTTCCATGAGCCTCGACCTTCACATGTCAAAATCGCTCAGCTTCAGTCCTCTCCTGGGGGGATTTATTACACACCCGAAGAAAATTTGTAAGCTTTTTACCTTTGCTGGGAAAAATCCCATGCTTGTCACGTGGGCCAGCTCACCTCATTGCTGAGCCCAGTGGCAAACATCATTCTTCACTTGCAGCCCTCTTTCCCACTAAACCTAAACCTCAGAACCCTTTGTAGCACAGTGATCAGGAGAAAACTCCCACCCCAAAACAGTCCACCTCCTATCCGCCATCTCTAGGACCATTTTATTCTCCTGTGTCCTGTATCTACAAAATGCCAGATTCAGAACTGTGGCTCAGGCTCCTCTGAGCCACACCTCCAAAACAAACTCATGTCAGAAGAAAGGAAGAAATCCGCTGGATTTGTCCTTTGCCCTCCAAGTACTTGAAATCCCCAATCTCTGTAGGAACAACAAGGGAGATATGCCATTAGCAGCTGGCAACTCATTCTTCTTCCTTGCTCCATTAGAATCCCATAAAATGCAGATTCCTGAGCCTCACTCCCACAGCCCATTTTGAATATGTAGAAATGAGACTTTAAAATCTTAAGAAAAGAAAAGAAAAGAGAAGAGAAAAGAAGAGAAAAGAAAAGAAAAGAAAAGAAAAGAAAAGAAAAGAAAAGAAAAAAGAAAAGAAGAGAAAAGAAAAGAAAGGGGCACCTGGGTGGCTCAGTCCTTACGTGTCTGCCTTCAGTTCAGGTCGTGATCCTGGAGTCCCAGGATCGAGCCCCACATCAGGCTCCCTGCTCAAGCGGAAGCCTGCTTCCCCCTCTCTCACTCTCCCTGCTTGTGTTTCCTCCCTAGCTGTGTTTCTTTCTGTCAAATAAATAAAATCTTTTAAAAAAATAAAAAATAAAAATAAATAAAAATAAAAATAAAATTTTAAAAAATAAAAAAGGCCCTAGCTAACTCTGATGTTCCACCTAATTTGTGAGCTAGTGTTTTCTTTAAAAGAATTCTACACCAAAATCAAGAAAGTAACCCTTTGCTCTTGTTCAGCAACAGATAAAGTGAGATTTGGGACAATTTAAGGTCCTTAATTATCAGGGGTTATAGTTTCCTCCCCTGCACAGAAGGAGGTTGGTTTAGTTCAATGTGGAGAACTTACACCATGACATTTCATGGGGCACAGTCCTTGGTCAGAAAATTGACCACTGGGCCAGGTGCCTCTACTTGCAGGGTATGTGACTATGTTCAGATGTGCCCGCTGTGGCCTGAAGCTCAAAACATCATCTATGAGTATTTCCCGTCATTTCATCTCCGGCCTAGCTCATATGGATGCCCTCAGATCCTCAGGATTTTTTTTTTCTTGCTCTCTAACTGCAGTGTGAATGTCTTCTCTTTCTGCAGTTTCGCTCCACAGAGTTGCTTTGTTTTCCTCCGACTTTGTCTGTTCACTATGCTCTGTTCTGATTCGGTTCCCTGCCTGGTGTGTGTGTGTGTGTGTGTGTGCGTGTGTGTGTGTGTGTACGCCCGCGTGTGTGGAGAATGGCCTGATTACCAAGTAGCTTGTTTGACTTTTTCTGGGAAAACTCCCCCTTGTTCTCTTCCCTTCAGTTGATTTTGAAAACATCAGATTAGATCCTTGTTTGGCAGAGTGCTTGATCCGTGGGCCAGCAGCACCTGCCTCACTGACGAGCTTCGTAGAAATGCAGTCAGGTCAGCCGGCTGGTCCTGAGTTCAAGCCCCGCCTTTTGGGTAGAGTTTACTTAAGAAAAAAAAAAGAAAGGAAAAATGCAGAATCTCAGGCCCCAGGATGATGCTGCCTAGGAAATGTTGTTTTCTTAAGACCCCAGCTAATTCAGATGAAGTATCAGAGCCTTGGGTTCATCACTGGTCTACTAACTACCTGCATTGAGCGGCTTGTTACAAATTCAGGTCCCAGGATTCCTCTCCCAATTCATTGAATCAGGGCCTGGCCCTCGGCCCTAATGCCTGCAGCCTTAACAGTTCAGGTGATTCTTTAGTGGAATCAGGCAAGATTTTGCTCCACCTAAATCCTTCTTAGATCCTGGTTTGGGGACAGCCTGAGAAAAGGACAGAGGACTCTGCCTGTCACCTGCTTAGAGACACCCGAAGCATCGCCTCGAAACCCCTCCACTGGTATGAATATGGCTCCCCTAAAAATTCTGAAAGTAGAGCATTGGGGTTAAACTCTCTTTTTACTCCAGGTTTCTTGTCAAAGGAACCTGGGGTTTCCAAGTTCAGACACTCAAGAACTCAAGAAAAAAGTCATCTCTTTCAGCACCTGCGGACTTACTCTAATCTATCACAGTGGTTCTCAACCTTAAGCATGCATCAGAATCATCTAGAGGGTTGTGGAGATCCCTGCGCCCCACTTCTCTAGAGATTCTGACTCAGAATCTGCACTGGAGGTCTTGAATCTGCATTTCTGGCCAGCCCTAGGCGCTGCTGATGCTGCTGGTGCGCAGACCACACTTGGAGTAGCAAAGCCATGTGACACTGAGTAGTGCCTTTCTGTGAAAGTAAAACGAAGGGTTTGGACGGTTTCTCCCGTGCAGCCTGGGCCCTGCTGGCCGGGTGCTGTGGACTTGTCTTAGCTACAGCCGCAGAGCTCTTGGGCTTGTTTGAGCCCCTGGGCTGGCTATCCTTTGAGCAACAGTGTCTGAACGAGGATGCCAGGGCTGCTCTGCCAAGTCAGCTACCTCTCTGCTTGCTCCCCAACTTCTATTGAGTTGTCCTTAAACAATCACCCCCCCATGCTTTTCAGACTCCCCCCCCCCACCATCCTGGTGAGGATTAATTGGAGGGCTGCTTAAACCACGCAGTAAATCTATCGATTGAGAAAGGACGACGAGAAGGTGGAAGGTCATTCTGCAGGGCTTTGCAAGTTCTTAAATCTCTTCTTTGCCTCTCCCTGCAGTTTCAACAAAGCAGTGACTCCGGGCTTCCACTGGAACCCCAGAGAACTCACTTGATCTCCAAACACATGTGCCTTTTAAAAAGGATATAAAAAGTGGTTTTCCCTGAGGACCATTGCCATACGATTTGAATCCCCAGAGCGCCTCCTTCCCGGGGGTGAGGGGAGGAAGGGGAAACCAATCCATGATCCAGGCTTAACAGTTACAGAAGAGAGAAAGAAAATAAGAATCACATTTTATAATCCATTTGAATTGTAGTAAAGAAGGCTTTTTTATCACTCACTTATTCTTACTACGATCCCAGTTCTGCTAAAATGTATTAACATTACAGCAGGCAGAGACAACTATTGGAAATCAAGTTTGACAGCCTGAAGATCAAACTCACAGTCCATAAAACTCAACGGAATTGGATGCCTTTGTAATGATAGTTAACATTCTACATGACTAAGAAAAAAAATGTTATTGCTTTTTAAAAGGTCAAAGGAAGAAGGAGTATTGAAAGACATGGATGTTCCCTCGCAGCAACTGGTTAGCAAGTACACACGCTGCCCTGCCCGTCCTAACCCTGGATCAGATTCCATGCGCCCCACTCTTTGAACGGGTCAAGGCCATTTACATCCATCACTCCACTTCACCTTCTCGGCACCTTCTGTCCTTTTCCAAGAGCAGTTATTGTCCTCACGTTATAGATCGAGAGTGGGTGAGAGCCTGTCAGCAAAGCCTACAGCTCCCGGCTTTGTCTATCAGACCTGATTCCTCCTGCCCCACAGTCAGGCTGAGAGCACCTCTCCTGCCCTACTGCGCACGTAAGAGGTGCAGACACCTTTCCCCAGCATGCCTGCTTCTTCTGTCTTTCCTCCAGGAACCCCCCCTTGTGGACCCACTTCTACTTGACTGCTCTTTTGTGTTTTGAGATTCTACGCCTCTGTGTGTGTGTGTGTGTGTGTGTGTGTGTGTGTGTCTGTCTGTCTGTCTGTCTCTCCCTCCCCTCCCTTCTTCCCTCTCCTCCCCTCTCTCACCTCCTTTCACACTCCTCTGCAGTCTAGCTCTCTGCAGGTTAGACAGATCACAACCAAGAATTCACCCGGAGTCCTGGATGAGTTCTGCCCTCAAAGTCTTGCGTTTGTCTTAGAATCTGGAAATTGAGCAAAAGGGACTGAGTCCATAATTCTGAGACATTCAAGAATCCAGTGACTGGCGAGTGACCCGCCGTCCTTCCCAGCTGTGTCTGTGGAGGTCAGCCCGAGGAACAGCCTTCACTGTCTACCTGCCGTGTGGTATTTCAAATCCACAGCAGTCAGAACAATAAACCAGGGGTTTAGAACAATAAATACTAATCCTGAAGGGTAAGATGGGGAATCTCCTCTTTCTGTAATTCATAATACAAAGTAATCCTGTCCGAACTCTTTAAGTAATCCTCCTCATTTCCTTTTTTCCTCTGTCATTCCCCTCAGCCCAAAGCAGCAAGCCAAGATGGCGGAGTATTGCCGACTGATCTTTGGAGATGCCCTTCTCATGGAACCACTGGAAAAATACCCAGTAAGCAGTTTCAAGGTTTACCCCAGAAGAAATGTCTATATTCGTGACTGGAGTTTCGGGGTAGGGGGGGAACTTCCTTACATCCTTTCTGTGTTTTTATTGCTCAGTAAGATTGATTCAGTTGATATGAAGTCTGACCAGAAGGAAACCAGTGGTGTGCCCTGCTTAGGGGAGAAGGCATGCCTGTGTCCTCTTCCTGTGCTCCCCGTCTTCTCCCTCCCCCTCTGACAGACATGACTCACAGGACCCCAGAATCCCAACAGTCACAATTGGCTCCGGAGATACAGGACTCTCATCACCAACCAGAGTTGGAACCTCTTCATACCCTTTGAGAGATATGTTTCAGCAAAGAGGGACATGGCAGGTGGCACCATGACACCTCCATCTGGCCTTTCATCCACTCCTAACGTCCTTACATGTGCCTGTTTGTGGAACTCAGGCCCTTCTCCTGCCATGATAGCATCCCTGCTTTGGGAAGGAATGCAATAGGATTAACACAAAGTAGCCTCTCCCCTCTGGAACCCTTTTTCCTAGTCTCCACACATTCTTACATGGTTTCATACCAATCCCCAGACTCCTTGCAAGCAAAGAATAAAGGACCAGTGTAGGAGAGTTCACTGAACTTTCTAAAAATAACCCATCTTGGGACTTATACACATGCTCTCTGATACAGTATCTAGTAAGCCTCTCATGGGAAATTGATTTTCTCATTAGCCGTGCAAGCTTGAAACACAAGAAAAAAGCTTTGCAAATAAAGGTGGCTTGATCCTCGGGGCTGCAAGGAAATGTGAAGCCACAAGTGCACTTCTGCTAATGCCAAGAACACGTGTGGTTTAGCCCCCCCAAGCTCCAGATGGTGGGAATAGGGTGGGGCGGGGGGTTGCTCCTTTTAAACACATCTGAAAGGTTCATTGTGTATGTATGTTTGCTTGGAAGCTCCTGTCTTTACCAACCCTTCCTGACAGATTCCACACTAAATGGCTTCCCTCCTTTGAAAATCCAAGACAGGGCCTTCCAACCTGTCCTAAACCAGAACAGTTGGATTTATGGACCACAACAATCTCATAAACCTTTGGATTAGGCAATCTCCTCGTGCACTTCGATGGTCTTATTCATGGGGATTTCATTGTGGAAAAACTAAGAGTTTGGTAATTTAAATATGCCTTTCATAGGAGAAAACAAAGAACTGCAAAGCAGCTAGACACACTTAGATCAGTTTACTGGATTGTACTAAAGGTAGTAATGAATAATCTAGAAGCTCTTGGTGTCCAATATCATCCTGGGGCTTTGGGGAGGGAGGCTGAAAGAAAGGGGAAATGTTTTGGGTTTTTTTATAGATCTTATTTTTAAGTGATCTCTACACCCAACCCAGGGCTAACACTCACTACCCCGAGACCAAGAGTTGCACACTCTGCCGACTGAGCCAGCAGGGTGCCCCTAATGGGACAATGTTTCTACAGAAGATGCTTTTCTTTTCTGTTAGCTGGAATCTGGAGTTCCTCTTCCAAGCCCTACGGATTTAATGTACAAAATTTTGGTGAAAAATAAGAAGAAATCGCACAAGTCGTCGGAAGGAAGTGGCAAGAAGAAGCTCTCGGAACAAGCCTCCAACACGTACAGTGACTCGTCCAGTGTGTTCGAGCCCTCGTCTCCAGGAGCCGGTGAGGGGTTGGGGGCCCTTCTTCCTTGTTATGCGTGGGTTTGATAACTGTTACTTTAACTTCACTTAGAAAGACTTTCAAACTGTGTTGGTTTTCTATTTCTGCTACCAACTGGGTGGCATCGATCTATCTGCAAAGTCCCTTTCATTGATCTCTCATAGGACACAGGACTTATTCCCAGGGCATAGTCATTTGGGGGAGCCATGATTCTGTCTAGCACATTGGCCAAATAATCTTCCAAGTGATCACATGATTTTAAGCTTCTCAAGGACAATGATCCTTTCACATTCATTGAGGTCTGGGCACAAAGATGTTCGCCAGATGTATTCTCATTGATGATATGCTGAAGAGTTCTGGGCAGTTCCACTTATCCATATTTTATAGATCTCTTTTAAAATGTAAAAAGATAAAATTACTTGACCTATCTGTCAAAACTCCTAGGTGATGCTTAATATCATTAATTTTCCTTTTAGATTTAAGTTGAAATAGATTTTTGTGGTTGAGTAGGAAAGAATTCCAAGGGGTCACCCCATTTCCTTTGAATTACTTGTCATTTAGTCTGATTTCTCTTTTAGCTTTAATCAGAATCTTGGCAATCTGAGAAGGGCATTAGGAAGCTCTCCTGATTGGAGAGTGAGTAAAGCTTAGAGCTTGAATCTAGGAAGCTTTTCAATGAATAGCTTAAGTAACATTGGAACAATCACTTTGGAAAATTGGCAGTATTTACAAAAACTGATCATATGAATGCCCTCTACCGCTGAGAGTCCACTCCTAGGCATATACTGGACAGAAATGTGTACAGTCATCAAGAGAGATGCATGGAATTGCTTAACACAATACTACTCACAACAAACAAAAATTGGAAACCAACCAAATGTCCACAGATAAAGAAGTTGTAGTGTATTCGCGCCTTGGAATAATATGCAGCAATAACAACCTACCCTTGCACACGAGGATAGGGCTGCATCTCAGAAACACGATATTGATAAAAGAAATCAAATGCGAAAAAGTATCCGCCATATTGATCCCATGCATATAAAGTACAAAAACAAGCAGAAGGATCCTATGCAGGTCGAAGTCAGGAAATGGTGACCCTTGAAGAAGAGGTTGGAAGGGGATCCAAGGAAGCCTCTAGACACTGGTTTTATTTTGTTTCTTGATCATGGTAGCAGTAACTAAGGTCTGTGTAGTCCTTGAAAATTCATCATTCTATACATGTGCATGTATACTTCCCTGTATACCTATCACACATCAATTTAAAAATTCCAGAATAATTTTTTAAATTAAAATATAAACTCTAAGGCAGTGGCTGGGGCAGTGGAGTTTGGCCAAGACCCTGATCCATCTATCTATTCCATCTCAATGGCCAGTATCTTTTACGGGTTTGATAAAAATCCTTATCAGCAGATATTATACAATTGCTTGAAAGGTTTTCTGGGACTATAGTGTTTGAATGTGTATTTCAAACATTATTACCCAATTCTGATTCTCTTCTCAAAAACAATTTTGTTCTTAATATGCATGTTCTTTTTGAAGATTTGGCACAAATATCATTAAGAGGCCACGTATTCCTTCCCTAGCCCAATTCTTGAACCTCTGGAATCTAGGGAGGAAAGCAGATCTTTCTTTGCATGGAGAAACTTGTTTTCCTGTGTGCCCTTCCCACGGCCAGCCCTGTCCCTCTTATTAACTGGATGCATAACACAAATAACAGTTTTTACAGGCAGTGAACATCATTGCTTAATACAGAGAAAGAGCAGCAGTCTGTTAGCAGTTCGGTAGATTTCCTAAGCTGACCTCACGGTCCGTTGTGCAATCTTTCTTTCAATGGAAAATTTTGAACATTGGAATATGGAGGTAGGCTCTTGAATAATGAGCAGTGCTAATTTACCATTTGGTTTCTAGATGGTTTCCGGTAATGGGAACGCAAGTAACTTGAAAAACATACAACAGTTCTTACTTCAAAACTAACTTATTTATCATGGCCCCTCTCGGTCAGGTGCCTCTCCCAAGCGTCAGCCCTTTGCCACTACGCTTGTCTTAAAGAACTGGGATAAGTAGATTTTTTTTTATGGTGCAAAGTTTTGGAGTCTTAAGATGGCTCCAAGGTCCCTCCAGAAACTTATAAGTGATTAATCCGGGGCTCTGCTCATAGAGTAAGAGAAGACAACTTTCTTTCTTTCCCCCGTAAACCAAAGAAGGACCTGATAGAGTATTTGAAATGATTGGTGTGTTGTTAGGTTCCGTGAAGCATTGTGGAAATGGTTTTGCCAAACAAACTTTTAAATTACTCTATAAAAAGAATCCCTTCTCTCATTAAGAAGCAACAATTGGTTAAAACAACTTGCAGCAACGTTTGATTATTAAAAAAAAACTTGAGTGCCAACTTCCTAAAGGAATATGTCTCCATATACATATGTTTTCTATCCAAAAATATAGTGGGTTCATCGTATTAACTAACACAATATCAGCAAATAAAGTGACTGCATGTGCTTTTAATAAGCCATAAATAATGATTTGTTGGTCCCAGAAATCTTTTCCCTCTAAAGATAGTTCATGAATACTTTGCTCCCTGCTGTCATTCAGTAATTGATTGAACTAAGTCAGCCAAATGAAAACATTTATAAGCTTCTTCGAAGACATGCTGTGGACCCTGTGTCATTTATACAGATTAAAGGGGGCGCGCCAACTCTAGGAAGGTTTGAGGGGGAGGGAGGCCCTTGCAAGTTCAAGTTGCCTTATTGCTGAGCCAATATTGCCACCTACTGGAATCGTCCTGTTATTGCCCCGTGTGAATGCTGAAAGATAACTAATCAAATCAAATAATGCCTTGTGTAGTATTTTACTTGAAAATCTTTTTACATAACTGATATTATTGGGTCTTACTGAGTCCCAGAGCAGGAAGAATTTAATACCTCATGCCAGTATGAATATTTAAACTAGCAGAATCACCCACCAAATCTTCGTAGATGAAAAAGAATCCATCAAAATGACTGTGTATTGACTAAATAAAGATGAGGCTGAATTGTGTTGGATTGAAGTAGGTTTCCGTGCATCGTTATGTTAAGGGTTCATGCATTTTATCCTGCTTTTTAAAACAGATCTCTGTTTTCTAAGATAGGTGCATTGCTTAGAGGACAATGCATCCATCAAATAAGCCTGCGGGCAAGTCAGAGGATACAATAGTTAGCTTCCAGTGTTTGTGTAGTTAGGTGTGCTGCCACAGCCCCACCCTTTCTGTCCTAGCTCATGTCCTTGACCTTCACTGTGAGGTCCTCTATGGCCTACAGGAAAGTGGCCACAACATCGCTGAGCACTAGCCAAGCATCGCATGGAAGAGTCAGGGAAAAGTGGGAACAAGATGGTTTATCCCTTTTAGGGTCATAAAGACTCTGAAAAACAATGTACACATCAATATAGGATGTGTGTACTATAGAGAGTTAACTGTAGGTGATGCCATTTTTTTTTAACATACAGATAAAAATGTTAAGCATTTTCAATAGAACATGGACATTTCTAAATAGTATTCACAAACGCAACTTGGAGGGAAAAAATCCATATTCAAAGTCTCCGTATAATTCTCTGTGTAGTTAATAAAATTTAAATATCCAAAGGAATAATTTTAAAACCATGAATGGCTAATAGCCAAGGAAGTTCTTGGCAAGGTCCCTGTTAGCATTGCTTCAAATCTTCAAACCTGTTGCCTCATGATCTGTTATTAAAATTTGACAGGGGAAGCTGACACTGAGAGTGATGATGATGATGATGATGATGACTGTAAAAAATCTTCAATGGATGAGGTGAGTATCTGGGGACTGACTTCTGGTCACAGAGGCTCTCTCTCTAATTTGCCCATCCAAGAGGCTTCATCTGGATACAGTTCACGGTCACCTCCTGCCATCTAGTGGTCAAAAGAGTCATAGTTCACTTTAAACTTTTTCCAGTACCCTGTTGGAAAATGAAAATGCATCCTGGGGTCACTAAAGGAGTAAGCATGGCATTGAGCAAAGTTCTCTATAATGAACAATGCCCTGAGACTGCCTTCCATCGGATGGGGTATCTAGAGGATGAATTCAAAATTCGTGACATCCAGCTACCTGCTTCAATGAAATGGATTATCAAATCACCCCAAATCCAGAGAAGACATGGGATTTGGGAAAAATGTCCAGAAATGTGACATTCATTGCATTATTGTAATTTTGGAACCACTATAGATCTTTATTTATATTAGCTCAAACATCCCAAAGAAACTCTTCATCTCAGAGATATCAATTACACAGAATCTAGAAGTGAATCTGGGATTGGTATCAGAATTTTAAAACTTTGCTATAGCAAGTTTGGGTTGAAAAGTTTACACTGAATCTGGTTTCAGATATATTGGAAAACAACTGTCTCAGGAATAAATAATAAATAATGATAATGATATTCTTTCTCTAGTACGTATTTTTTTCCAGGTAGTCTGAAGTTTTGATTAACTATATTCCTCCACTAAATTTTAAGGTAATATCCAGGAAGAAAACTATTAATACTCCTGGTAAAGTAGTTCTGCCTGATAATTATTTTAATTGCGCATAATTTTTATCATTTACTCTTGATCATTTAAAATTGTCTTACTAATTGGATGGTCCATTTGCAAATGAATATTTCCCAATTAACATAAAACCTAAATATTGCTATAGCAGTTTTAAAAAGGAATTGTGTCTCCATGCATTCTGTCTTCTGAAAATGGGAGAAAATATTAGCTCAGTCTACAGAGGTCTGTCCATGCCAATACTGCAATATGGCTTTTCTCTTTCATTAAAAACTTTATCAAAGGGATATATAATAGCTAATAATAGCCAAAGTAACATGAGGTTTTACTATGTGCCAGGTTCTGTTCTGAACTCTTTCACATCAACTAATTTAATAATCCCCAGAACTCACTTGGAGGGAGGGGGGTGGAGGGATGGGAGAGCCTGGTGGTGGGTACTGGGGACACCTAAAGCGGGGAGCACTGGGTGTGGGGAATGGGGAATGAATCTTGAAACACTGGAAAAAAAAATTTTAGTAACAATAAAAAAAAAAAAATCTAAAAAAAAAAAATAATAATCCCCAGAACTCTAGATGGTATTGAGAATGCTTTAATTCTACTTTAACTGGTGAGAAAACTGAGGCACAGAGCAGTTAAGTAATTTGCCCAAGATTGCACAGTTTGATTCCAGAACATGAGATACTGATCGAAACGAACATTTTTAAAGAAAAGCAGTAGCTATTCACACACCTGCAACCTATTTCCACAAGGCAACTTTTTAAAAAGAAAACTTTTTTGGAGAGGGTACACTGGTAGTCACCTACATACTAATTTTCGTATTGTACAATGAATTCCTGATTTCTTGATGTATTAACCTTAGACATCAGCTAAGGAATTTATGTTATGACAGGTGAAATAGGGCTCAGTGCTTCTCAGATTGTAATATGTATTTGAATCACCTTAGTAAAATGCAGATTCTGATACTGGAGGCCAGCAGGGGTGCAGGGTGGCTGAGACGTTGCATTTCTTTTTTTTTTTTTTTTTTCTTTTTTTTTTTAAAGATTTTATTCATTCATTTGACAGAGAGATCACAAGTACACAGAGAGGCAGGCAGAGAGGAGGAAGCAGGCTCCCTGCTGAGCAGAGAGCCGGATGCGGGCCTTGATCCCAGGACCCTGGGATCATGACCTGAGCTGAAGGCAGAGGCTTTAACCCACTGAGCCACCCAGGCGCCCAGAGATGTTGCATTTCTATCAAACCTCCTCCAGATACTGATACTGCAGGTCCCAGAGCACGCTGGGACCCGCCCCTAAATCTCCCTCCTGCCACCCCACACTTGCCTAGCCTATGAGCAAATTTTCTCCTGTGATGAATTTTCCATTGGCAATAACCATTTTTGGAAGAGGAAGAATGATATTCTCTCTCTCTCTCTCTTTCTCTCTCGGGTCCCATCATCATTGCCCTGGGAAAAATAATCCTTGGTAACATAGTGCTGACCCTGGGAATGTTATTTTTGATTCTTCTTCCAGGGGACGGCCGGGAGTGAGGCCATGGCCACCGAAGAGATGTCTAACCTGGTGAACTATATTCAGCCAGTCAAGTTTGAATCATTTGAAATTTCAAAAAGTAAGTTTTCCCTGGAGAAGAACACCTAATGTAGCATAGAATGAGTATCTTTTCAATACAAAGTAGTTAGAACAAAGAATGCTACCTTTTATAGATCTCTTCTGGGAAGTCTTGAATACATGCCTGGGTTGAACCATCAAAACCATGTGAGAAGGTATTCCATGATGTTTCATGATGAAAGTGAGAGAGGGAGAAGCAGGCTTCCCGCAGAGCAGGAACCCCAATGCGGGACTTGAGCCAGGGACTCCAGGATCATGATGTGAGCTGAAGGCAGACACTTAACCACGGCGCCACCCAGGCGCCCCTCCCCAAAATTCTTAATAGGGCTGTAGGCCATCACGGTTATCTGAAATTGTACGGCTAATTGAGAGTTTCGCACGTTGTTTTTGTTCAACAATATAATGGGCTCATTCCATTAAATAAGAGACAGGATTGAAATAAACTACCCGTTCCCCAGAAGGGAAGCAGCCAGAGAGGTGGTGAGCCCTAATGACTAGAAATAGAACCCAATCAGTCATTTCACCCACATTCCATTTGTCCAACCTGTTTGATGACATTAACTTCACATCATTTGTGTTCTTCCTTCATCCAATACACATCCATACTGGATGCAAAGAGAAAAAGACATCTTTCTCCCATATAGAGAAAAGAGCCCTTTTATGAAATTGTCCCTTTTTTGATGAAATGTACGATGCTATCAGGTGAAGAGAATCCTTGGGACATTTTAGCTGCTTTTTTTTTTTTTTTTTTTTTTTTTTTTTTTTTTTTTTTTTTTTTTTTTTTTTTTTTTTTTTTTTTTTTTTTTTTTTTTTTTTTTTTTTTTTTTTTTTTTTCATTTTAGCTGCTTTTATGAGTGTGCTCTTAAAGGCTGAAATTTTTGCTTAAACGTAGCAGCCTGTGATAAAGCGTAGTTTTATAAACACATCAAAATCTAAGCTTCTACCTAACACATTTATGTATCAGTGTATAATTTTGCGCAAAGAGCCTTAACTTAGTAATATGTAGTATCTAGATTTAAACAACAAGGAATTTAACTTCCAATACAGTTTATATATAAATATTTCATCATTTTCTTTGACTTTTTTAAAGTACTAATGCATCTTACCACCAGCTGTTCAATTTGAAACATCCTAAAGTAGTTATGTTTGTATTTCTATAACTCCCACTGGGCGTTAAATGAGTTTTCCTAATTCATGAGTGGCAAGCTCCTAGTCAGGCAGCCAAGTTGAGAAGGAACTGAGGCACAGAACTTCAGAACCTGGTAACAGCATGGGCCAAAGGTTGACAAGCAAGTACTTTTCTCCCTGTGTTTTCTATCATTTTATCACTTTTGTAAAAAAAAAACGCTGCATGCACATTATAAAAGCACCTACTAAATGGATGGACTTTTAATTAGCAGTCTTGCTTAAATAACTAGTCCTATGAAAATAGGTTTTTGATGGACCAAAATAAGAGAAGTAAGGGTTTCCTGGAGAGTTGATTACATTGGGGGAAGACAAGGACATGGCTAAAAGAGTCTAGGAGTGACTTAGGAAGAAAAATGAGGCTTTAAATTGGGCATCAAAGAGGAGAAAATGCCTCAATGGTAACTTTTTAAAAACTGAGGGCTGGGGGTACCTGGATGGCTCAGTGGTTTAAGTGGCTGAGTGGCTGCCTTTGGCTCATCCAAGAGTCCTGGGATGGAGCCCCATGTCAGGCGCCCTGCCTAGCGGGTTTCTGCTTCTCCCTCCCCTTCTGCTCCTCCCCCTGCTTTTGCTGTCTCTCTCTTGCTCTCTCTCTCTCTCTCTCTCTCTCTCTCAGAAATAAATAAATAAATCTTTTTAAAAATATTTTAAATAAATAAAGAAGAACTGAGAGCTCTCAGGGTGCCTGGCTGGCTCAGTCAGTTGAGTGTCAGACTCTTGGTTTCAAATCAGGTCATAATCTCAGGGTCCTGGGATCGAGCCCCACATCAGGCTCCAGGCTCAGCCCACGATCTGCTTGAGATTCTCTCCCTCTACCCCTCCCCCCACTTGCTCCCACGCTTTTGCTTGCTCTCTCTCTCAAGTAAATAAATAAAATCTTTTAAAGAAATAAAAATAAATTAGAAAAACAAACAAACAAACAAAAAAACCCTGAGAGCTTTCTAAGCACTCTGAATGACACTTGCCACAGTACTGTGTGGGACACTTTGGTTTTTAGCTGGGAAGAGGACAGAGGAGCTGTTGCCCTGTTAGTCTTTACAAACTAAGATGACTGTATTTTGTTTCTTCCATTCTAATGGAAAGTTTGGATTCCACTTTCAAAACGTTGCTCCTGTATTCTATTGAGACCTCTAGCACATTCACCTCCCAGGCCTCTCTTACCTAATCTGAAAATGAGGCCATCAGATTGGAAAATTTCCCAGGATCCTTCTGCTCTGAAAGACCCTGATCTTAATGTCGCCTTTGTTCTTTGAACAGAAGAGGTGCATACAAACTGTGGGAGCATCAAAGAGACAGTCAGAGACACCAATCTGAATGGATTTAGAACAAAAGATTCCCCCAGGGCTCTTCTTCTTTTGACAAAACAGCTTTAATTTACCACATCTAAAATTCACTTCCCCGCCCTAATGCAAGGCCATAGGCTTCTTGGACTCAGATAATAAGTATTAGAAGAGACAGCTTCTTGGAAGACTCAACTTTGGGTACAGGTAAATGATTCACAGAAGGAAATAGATTTACAAAGTTAAGTTAACAATGAGGACTCATTGCCCTAACTTCACTGAGCACGCGCCTACTTCCTCCATGTTGTAATTTATACTGTTACATGTTACTTCTCCCCTGTTTTTTCTTGTCATTAACTCAGAAAGAAATAGAAGTTTTGAAATGTCTTCCTTCGTGGAAACCAAAGGCCTCGAGCAGCTGACGAAGTCTCCTGTGGAATTCGTAGAGTATCCTTGATTTGACCGTTGACTGCAGAAGGGACCCAACGGAAGCCACATGCCTCTGTTTGATTTTTGTCTTGAATAAGGAGAAAGATGCACGAAGTGGCTTCAGTCTGTCACGCGGGTGTAAGAAACAGTTTCAGGTTTCCTATGTGAGGCTGAGGGGGTGGCCTGAGCTGGTCTCCCAGTAAAGGAAGCTCAGGTTTCCAGTGATCTTCCCACCCTCAAGCCCTTTGTCATGTGGCAATTTGCTTAATCCTTCTGAACTTCCTCATCTCTAAAACAAAGATACCAGCTTTTGGGTTAGGGACAGACAATGTGAGTAAAGTGTGTATATATACTTTACACATCAGTAAGATAGAATATATGTAAGGTAGAATATATGTAAAATGTATACATATATATGTAAACATTCTTGGCATATCACATCCTTATGTGTAATAGGTGTCCAATCAGAAAATTGTTGGGGTGAGGATAAGAATATAAATATTGGGACTCCTGCCTGGCTCAGTCAGAGGAGCCTGTGGCCTCGCTCTTGAGGTCATGTGTTCAAGCCCCACATTGGATGTAGAGATTACGAAAACAAAAACAAAAACAAAAAACAAACAAACCTTGAAAAAAAGGAATATAAATATATAGTACTAATAATGGCTTTGTTGATAGTCCTGACAACAAAAGCTTTCAATGTTTATCCATACGTCAAAAATTAAACAAGTCCTTCAATTTTTTTCAGTAAAGTAATAAATAGTAACTGCCTCAAACAGCCCAATTTCCTGAAGCAAGTCCCAGAATTTAAAAAAAAAATAGCCATCCTTAGAACTCATCAACAGCAGGAGAGGAAACAAATATAAACCTCCATAAACAGGGCACCTGGGTGGCTCAGTGGGTTAAAGCCTCTGCCTTAGGCTCAGGTCATGATCTCAGGGTCCTTGGATTGAGGCCCCATAGGGCTCTCTGCTCAGCAGGGAGCCTGCTTCCTCCTCTCTCTCTCTGCCTGCCTCTCTGCTTACTTGTGATCTCTCGCTCTGTCAAATGAATAAATAAAGTCTTTAAAATAAATAAATAAATAAATAAATAAATAAATAAATAACCTCCATAAACAAAGTCGCAGTCTTCACTATTGACTCTTGTATAGAACTTCCCATAGCCCTCTGATCTCATTGAGTCCTCCTAATAGGCCTAGAATATAGGGATTGTCCCTTCTACTAAGTAAAGGGGGGAAACCCACATCAGATCAAGATACCTTGCTCTAGGTCCCACAGCCAGCAGCTTCCAGAAATAAGGTTCAGATCCTTTTGGGCCGCATTTCCCTGGCCAAGCTCAAAACCTTAACCTCCACCGATTTCGGTTATAGGAAGAGCCGGTCGTGTTGTAAAGACGTAGCACTGTTTAACAGCTACACAGTAGTCGAGAGAGAAAGGTAGGTTCTCAGGATGGAAAACCGATGGCAGGAGGCACTCAAATACAAAACAAAGTCAGAACCTTCTGTGCTGTATGTACCTTGTTGTGTATCATGCAGAGTACCACAGTCCTGGCCAACAGCATTCTCAGAGAAGGCTAAACAATGAGCAGGGTGCACTTTACAAATAAGCATGCAGTTCACATTAGCTGCTTCAGCCGAACACAACACCATGCTCTCACGTGCTTGGACACGCTTGAGCTTCCCCGTGTGTCCTTTGTCGTGAAGCCTCCCCTGAAAAATCTCCACAAAAATCACACTGACTTTGACTCGGTCCTTTTTGCTACCCCATTCGTTTTTACCCACAAGGCTCTGCAAAGGTGATAGAGTACATCTATATTATAAAAGCACATCTATGCTATGTGTTCAGGAAGTTTGTGACATTTTTCACCAATGAGCCCAGTGAGAACCTCAAGAGTTAGTTCATTTTCCAACAGAGAAGGAAAGAGGTAGCCTGTCAGTTGAGAGTATTGGCTAATTCTTTTTATAATTGCATTCCCTACTTAACATGACGGTCCAGATACAACAAAATGCAGCTTAGCAGGATATACCCGAAAGGAACCCGTGTGGACTCATCGAACTACATGCCTCAGCTCTTCTGGAATGCAGGGTGCCAAATGGTTGCACTTAATTTTCAGACTGTGGGTAAGTAGCGCACTTAAATTCCCGTTTCCGTTCTGTTCGAAAGCCACATTTCCAGATTTGTAAAAAAAAAAGAAAGAAAGAAGGAAGAAAGAAAGAAAAAAGAAAGAGAGAAATAGAGAAAGAGACAAAGAAGGAAGGAAGGAAGGAAGGAAGGAAGGAAGGAAGGAAGGAAGGAAGGAAGGAAGGAAGGAAGGAAGGAAGGAAAAGATAACCTTTGAATACAGAAAACTGTCTTTAATTACTTCTAGTGGTTTTACATTATTTCAGTGAAAACTTTTTATGCTTTTTAAAGGAATATGTAGAGGGGCGCCTGGGTGGCTCCGTCGGTTAAGCATCAGGCTTCAGCTTAGGTCATGGTCCCAGCATCCTGGGATCAAGCACTGCCTCAGGCTCCCTGCTTATCAGGGAGACTGCTTCTAATTCCCCCTGCTCTTGCACTCTCGCTCACTCTCTCTCTCCCTCTCAAATAAATAAATAAAATATTCTTTAAAATTTTTTAAAGTAATATGTGTAGGCATTGTAGAAAATTTGGAAAATTCAGAAAAGTATAAAGAAAAAAATAAAACTGCTAGGAACACTACTATTCAGAAAGTCAACACAGTTAACTTTTTGGCTTTGTAATCTGTAAGGTTTATTGATGATGTATATACAGTCTTTCTTATTTAACTCCTTGTTTAAAAATGTTTATATATAGGGGTGCTTGAGTGGCTCAGTCATGATCCTGGAGTTCTGGGATCAAGCCTCGCATCCAGCTACCTGCTCAGTGGGAAGCCTACTTCTTCCTCTCTCACCCCCGCCCCCAGCTTGTGTTCCCTCTCTAGCTGTGCTTCTCTCTGTCACATAAATAAATAAGATCTTTAATAATGTATATATATATGCATATATATGTATGTATATATTTATATATATTTAAGTGCTATACAGAGACATGAATTTTAATAGCTGTATATGAAGCACATATTACAATTCACTAAAACTCATTTCCTATCACTGGATATTAGGGAATCTTTTTTCTACTATAATGCTCAGAGAACATCTTGAATATAAATTGTCAAGTCTATGTCCTAATGTTCTTTTGGAAGAGTTCCTTAAATTAGAATTACTCCGTTAAAAGAAGTGAACATTTTAAAAACCATCATGCAATATGCCAAATTGTCCAACAAAAATGTTGGTTTGCCCAAAAAATACAAAAACGCTAGCTCAGCTCTATGTTTATAGCAGCATTATTTACAGTAGCCAAGTTATGGAAGCAGCCCAAGTATCCATCAATAGATGAATGGATGAAAAATACACGTTGTGTGTGTATATATATATACACACCACACACACAACGGAATATTATTCAACCATAAAAAGAATGAAATCTTGTCATTTGCAACAAGATGGATGGAGCTGGAGAGCACAGTGCTATGTGAAATAAATCAGTTAGAAAAAGACAAATGCCGTATGAGCTCACTTCTATGTGGAATTTAAGAAACAAAACCAATAAGCAAAGAAAAAAGAGAGAGAGAGAAACCAAAAATCAGACTGAACCATAGAGGGCAGAAATGATGTCATGGGAGAGGAGAGTTGGGGGAGGGGGCAGCAGAACAGGTGATGGGGATTCAGAGGACACTTATCATAATAAAGAAAAAATAAAATGATTTGAAAAAATCTATACATTTAACAAATCAAAAAAAAAAATGTTGCACTGGAATTCTCCTCCATCAGCAATGTATGATATGAAGTATTCCCTCTTGTTTGATATCTTGGTTAAGTATTGCCATTGAATAGTAATAAGAATACTAAGAATAATATTCCAGACAAAATATTATCTCATTGTTGCTTTAATTTTATTTCTTTTATTATTATTGAGGTTAAAGATCTTAAATATGTGTTTCCATATTTATATTTCTGCTTTTATGAAGTGCATGTTTATGGACTGTTATAATGTTCCTGTGCACTTATAATAGCACTTTGTATATGGGCATGTTGTCATATTTTGCAAAACAGATGAGACTGGGTTGATTAATGTTTTGTTTTATGAAATCTTGGTTTATTTTTATTATTATAGGGTCTCTATCCCAGGATTAGCCCCATAATCACTTCTGTTTCTCTCATGGTTACTTTTTTTATTTCAATTTGTCTCTTTCCACCAACCAAATTTAATTGTAATATATAATCTCTGGAAGAGAGCAATCCTTTTTACACTGAACTGAAATTACAATTTACTGGATGTAGCTTTTTTTTGGTGTGGTTAATTTGGGTCCATTTTCTTCTAGTTATATTCTTCTCTATTAATAAATTTGTCTGCCTTGGGGGCCAATAGCTCACTGTTATTATTGTAATGTTTAATAATATGGTCTAATACCAGAAATGGAAATTCTCCTTCATGGCTACTAATTTTTAGTCATTTCTTGCCATCGCCATTGGGACTCCTATCCCAAATGAATTCAATTTACTATTTCCCTCTCCCCCACTGGGAAAGAAATGAGATTTTGAATAAAATCACATTAAATTTACATTACTTTAATTGTTATAGTATGTTGCCCTCTCCTCACTGGAAAAAAATCACTTTTTTTAAAATCATATTTTAATTTATAATTTGAGGAAATTTGAAGAAAGACAACATCTTTTAATTTTTAGTTTTCTTTTTTTTTTTTCTTAAATATTTTATTTATTTGACAGAGAGAAACACAGCCAGAGAGGGAACACAAGCAGGGGGAGTGAGAGAGGGAGAAGCAGGCTTCCTGCCAAGCAGAGCAGGGAGCCTGATGTGGGACTTGATCATGGGTCTCCAGGATCATGACCTGAGCCAAAGGCAGCCACCCAACCAACTGAGCCATCCAGGCGCCCCTTAATTTTTAGTTTTCTTATCACAGAATGAATGTTTATCTCTTCACCTTAAAAAGTTCTTACATTAGGGGCACCTGGATGGCTCAGTTGTTAAGTATCTGCCTTTGGCTCAGATCATGACCCCAGGGTCCTGGGATCGAGCCCTACATTGGGCTCCCTTGCTCAGCCAGAGCCCTGCTCTACTTCTCCCTCCCTCTCCCACCTCTGCTGCTTTTGTTCCCTCCCTCACTGTGTCTCTCTTTATCAAACAAATAAATAAAATCATTAAAAAAAAAAGTTCTGACATTAGATCCTTCAGCAAAATCACACATCTTCCTCTGAGGTCTAGTTTCCTTAGATGAAAGCCTTTTTTTCTAAACATCATATTTTTAGCAAATTGTTTCTGGATATTGATATTTGTATGTTATTTTATGAATAAAGAGGTTTTATCATCATCCTCCCAAGCTCTCATAATGGCCTATTTTCCCAGTAGGGTTTGGATTTTTCAGGTAAAAACACACTCACACACTCACAACAATTTAATCACCTCTGTTTTTTCCCTTCCTGGTGCTTTGTAATGACCATTCTAGAATAGTATGTATGTATGTATGTATGTATGTATGTATGTATGTATGTATTTATTTATTTATTTATTTATGTGACAGAGGGAAACACAGCTAGAGAGGGCACACAAGCAGGGGGAGTAAGAGAGGGAGAAGCAGGCTTCCTGCCGAGCAGGGAGCCCAATGCGGGGCTCGATCCCGGGACTCCGGGTACTCTGTTGGAATGACCATATATTCATTTGTTCTTTCAGGAGTAAATAGATCTCCTGATATGTAACTATCCTTTTGTTCCTGGGATAAACTTTACTTCCTTGTTGTGTGTTACCTTTTAGAACATACAATTTACAGGGCGCCTGGGTGGCTCAGTTGCTTAAGCGACTGCCTTCGGCTCAAGTCATGATCCCAGAGACCCGGGATCGAGTCCCATATCGGGCTCCCTGCTGGGCGGGAAGCCTACTTCTCCCTCTCTCACTCCCCCTGCTTGTGTTCCCTCTCCAGCTGTGTTTCTCTCTGTCAAATAAATAAATAAAATCTTTAAAAAAAAAAAGAACATACAATTTGCTATTGTAATTTTTTAGGCATTTGGTGTCCATTTTTTCAAATACGATTAGTCGGTCATCTTCTTATTTTAGTGATTTGTCCAATTGTGGTATCAGAGTTACCATAGCTTAATAAATTGACAGATAAAATTTCACTTATTTTCCTCGCTCTAAAAAGATTGGTTACATGGAATTTTGAAATGATTCTACAATCACCTCACTATTGTCCACGTAAGCAGAGAAGAGTCATGACTCCGACAATGTTGAGCAGCTTCCCAGATTCCCTATAACTTTAAAATGCTTTTTTAAAAAACCTTACCAATTATAATTAGTGTGGGCATCTATTTCATGTGCTGACTGAGCCTTGGGAAAATTCTCGCACTAAGTTTTATCCATTAGAGAGGAGTCCATGTACAATTCGATGTTCTTTTGTTACAATGAGACACAGTAATAAAAGAAATGGAAATTTTAAAAAGGAACTCCTTTTCTCCTCTAAATTAAAAAAAGAAGAATTCTAGCGTTCATGGTTGGTGAGGTGTGGGGAAGGCTCAAAGTATGGATTCAAAGTGGCATGAGCTTTCTGAAGGTCATTCCAGCAAGACTTGTCAAAAAGTACACATCTTTTGACCTAGAAATGTCACTCCTAATAATGCCATTAATGATGGCTTCAAAGATTTGATGATATTAATCAAACCATTATATATGATGAAGAATTTGTATGGCTGTTAAAATTAAAGCAGGCAAATATTTGGTGTTATAGACATATTACATGTTCAATACATATTTGAGGAACAGAGACAATATACACCAACGAGTCGGCAGTGGATTATCTCCAGATTTGGAGATTACAGCTCGACTTTTTTTTTTTTTCTTATCTGTCTTTCCTAAATTTCTACAATGAATAAATATTTCTTTTTAAGAAGAGGAGTTAAAGTGGACTGTGATACAATCTTACTTTCTTGCTCCAAACACAACTATTGTCACAACAAAAGCTGTGTTTTTGATATTCAGACCTGGCTATGCAAATAAACATGGGGATGTACGAATACAATGGGAAAAGTGGCTACAGATTAAAGCCAGAGTTCATGAGGAGACCTGACAAGCATTTTGATCCATTCACCGAAGGCATCGTGGATGGGATAGTGGCAAACACTTTATCTGTCAAGGTATGTATTTCTCTGTTATAAAACTGTCCCCAACGAAAGTTTCAAACAATACTTATTTTGCATGAAGAAGTAGTTTAGTCATCAAAAATTTAGAGCTAGCAATCTCTCCACCTCCTTCATGCATTTTTCCTTTCTCTCCACCTCCTTCATGCATTTTTCCTTTAAGGACTCAATCTGAAATACAAATTTCAGAAGCCACATGCATAAGATAAAGGGGCTAAGCCCTATTCTTTAATAAGATAAAAATTGGACCCCTCATCAATAAACCAAGTTGGTGAGAGTCACCATGGTCAGTCCTTCCTTTTGGTACAAATATCAGCGACCCATGGTGGAGAAATCTTCTAGTCTTTTATTTCTCCATTAGTTCTAGAAAAATAGTCATCCTGAGCTGGAGAAAAAAAAAAAAGATATTCTTTCAATAAACTGTTAAATATTGAATAAAAGCTCCCAAGTTACTTCTTTGAAAATCTATCAGAAGATTCAGGGACTTAAAACACAGAGTAATGATATTAAGTAGAAGAATTGCATCATCAAACATATATCTGACTATAAAAGATTCATTCAAAATTATTTCTGCAGTGTTTGAAATTAATGTTATATCAGATAAAAATTTGTTAGCTGTAAGAAAATATTTTGTACTATGAATGAAAAATCATTTTATAAGGAGCTTTTTATGTGAATTCCATAACGCCTTGGCTGTGGTGGCCGTTTCATTTATTTCTTTAAAGTTGCCTTTTTTCCCTGTTCAGATGAATAACTGTGGAATTAAGAAACTTTTTTTTATTGGACATAAATGTAATTTTCAGATTGACTTTAAACTAAAGGCATATGAAAACCTCTGTAAAAAAAAAAAAAAAGTAACAGTTCCACCAGTTTTTATCTACCCTAAGCTTATTGAGCCCATTTTTACTTTAAAATTTGTCACTTGACACCAAAGATTAAAAATAAAATTTCAGTGAAATGTCTCAAAATTATATCCTTTGAAATTATTTCGTGTCATGTATCTGAAGAGTGGAGTTGGCAGAATTAGAGCTTCAAGCTTATGTTTATTTTAGGAAATTCTTTTCAGCAAAGGATGTTTCATTCCTTCCAGGTTTGATTAAGATAAACTTCTTAAGCATCACATAGTGACAAAATGTTATTTTTAGAACCCTTGTCAATTGTTGTTATGGTTGGATCAAACTAATGATTTTCTTTTTGTGTGCCAGTTCATCTTGTTTTCTGCATGGTTGCTTGCTTATTTATTTATTTTTTTTAAATTTGTGGCCCCTGGGTGGCTCAGTCATTTAAGTGTCCAACTCTTGGTTTCTGCTCAGGTCATGATCTCAGGGTAGTGAGTTCGAGCCCCGCGTCAGGCTCCATACTCATCTGGGAGTCTGCATGTCCCTTTGCCTCTGCTCCTCCTCGCACTCCCTTTCTCTCAAACAAACAAATAAATAATATGTAAGAATTTTTTTTTAAAGTCTACCATAAATGTGTACGTAGTTAGAAGATGATGACATAGAAACAGGAAAGTGAGTGGAGAGGAAAGAGTTGAGACCCAAAACAGACATGAAGTGTTGCCTGTGCTCAGAATAGAGACACTGCTGTTGAATCATCAGTGTCCTCGAGTGGGCAGGCCAGGCTGCCGTCCCGTCCTGCTCTTCTCACGACAGCCAGAGCCAAGAGGTGGCTTGTGTCGTCTACTGGTGCTTGGGTTTTGACCTAATGTATGCAGATTTCCTAGCACCACAATGGACTTGGGAGCTCAGAAGTTGTTCCACCATCCTATTTTACTGATGGGAATATGGAAGGTCAGGGTCATTAATTTAGTTAAGAACCTCTGCTTTAATCAAACACCTTAAGCACATAGAATCCTTGGTCCATTTGATTTCCCAGTGTGACTCACATAACTTCGAAGTCTCACACATATAAAATGTCTGCTAAGTTGTTCTCACTTAGAATCTCAAATGAAATAGAGATGTTGCTGGCACTCAGGCTAAAGAGAACATCAGGAGAAATAAGCAATCGTAGGAGCAAATTTCAGTGTCTTCCTTGTTTTTCTCTCTAACCGGTTTGGAATTTCTGACCACATCAACATATAACTCACTGGCCTCACTGAGCTTCTGAGGGCCATTCTCAGGCTGACATCGTATCCCACTTTTGGCCCTGCCATAGTCTTGGTAACTCTGTCCCCTTTCACGGATGAGCTCAGAAAGCTCCTAGCCACCAGAATAGGTGATTTTAAACTCTTTGAATTCTACAATATACATAGATTTTATAGCCAAGCCAGGATACCCATAAATCGCATGGATGGCTAAAAGATTGGGGTTAGAAGCGATGATAAACTGGGCTTGATGGATTAAAGTCAGTATTTGGGTTTAATTTTTATTATCATTATGGCTTTTTATTTAAAGTGTAAAAACTCTGGGGGGACCTGCGTTGCTCAGCTGGTTAAGTATCTGACTCTTGATCTCAGCTCATGTCTTGATCTCAGGGTTATGAGTTCAAGTCCCACCTTGGAGCCTAATGAAAATAAATAAATTAATTAATTAATTAATTGATTAATTAAATGTACAACGCTGAGAACTGAACAGCATAGTGTTATAACCACTCCTTCAAGTTGAGTTTTATGAACCAAAGGAAGTTTTTTAAATGCTAAAATCTCTACTTTGTTATGTTTTAAATTTATTGTCTTAAATAACCTTTTAACTTCATTCACAAAAATGCAAAATGAGAATTTTTTTCTCTAGTACCATCTTTAAGTATTACAAAAACCTTTATATTCAGTTGGCTATAAGATCAATCTTCAACATTTAACATATATCTCAAGTACAAAATATACAATCTCATCAAACTTTTCATATCTGTTCATTTATTTCCTCCTATACAATTTGGTCTTATCATTGACTCCTTCTAACCTCAGCATTTCAATATACATCTACCAATTCTTTAACCAAAAGAGCAATTTTCTTTGTACTTTTGCCCCTATTTCCTTTTGGCTATGATTCAACCATCATTTGTACTTCCTAAAGTATTTTCTTCTATCACTTAACTCATTTATCAAGAGTTCCTTTTTTATTATTTTCTAGATTATTTCAGGTCAGTTTCTTTCCGATAAGAAAGTTGGGACTTACGTAGAAGTTGATATGTTTGGTTTGCCCGTGGACACAAGGAGGAAGGCATTTAAGACCAAAACATCACAAGGAAATGCTGTAAATCCTGTCTGGGAAGAAGAGCCCATTGTGTTCAAAAAGGTTGGTCTCATATCCTTGATATGAAATGCAACTGCATATTCTGGGTATTTCACTCTAAGGAAGAAAGTTAGGTGAAGAATTATTTGTTACTTAATTTGGGAATTTACATACTTATAAAGCAACAGCACTTTGGGGGCTATCGTAAAAACTGTTCGGGATCTCTGTAAATCACTTGTTTGAATTTTCAGAATTGTGCTGTGAATCACTTAATTCTAATATACCTCATTTGGAAGACCAAACATATAAATTAACTCATATCTTCTCATAATACAAGTAGTAAATGATATATTTTCATTGTAACTGAAATGAAGTAAAGTGGGAAGTAGGGAACAATATGGTAGCAGAGAGAAGGAAGTCCATACTTCCTAAAAAAATATATTAATTAAATTTCCTATGACCTCTAGCCGCTGGCTGGTCATTCTGTCTGTCTGGATTCCATCTGATAGAGCTAAAACCTTCCTATTCAATGGGAACTTCTGTCTGCCTTCACCAAACAAGCAAATCTTCTTCACATGCTCCTCACACAAAGGAAGGCAATAGTCCAGTAGAAAGTGGAGCCAACTGTCTTACCATACCCTTTGCTTTTATCTGGCCAGAAGATCTAGAAAGGCTGTCTTCTGCAAAGAGAATATCAGTGTCAAAGGTCTCTGTGCGCTCACTATTTTTAATATGTTAGTCAGATTTAATAGTAGTGTGTACTTCAAAGAGTTATTAATAAGTATTCTCTAATACACTGAAAACATTTATAAAGTGCCTGGCACGGGCGCCTGGGTGGCTCAGTTGGTTAAGTGACTGCCTTCAGCTCAGGTCATGATCCTGGAGACCCGGGATCGAGTCCCACATCGGGCTCCCTGCTCGGTGGGAAGCCTGCTTCTCCCTCTCTCACTCCCCCTGCTTGTGTTCCCTCTCTGGCTGTGTTTCTCCCTGTCAAATAAATAAAATCTTTAAAAAAAAAAAATGTCTGGCACTTTGAAAGTAGTCAACAAATGTTAGCTTGCTCTTGTTACCAAAATTAAGTTTTTTAAGGACACAGTTAGCTTCATGTTTACACACATTTTATATTGGGGGGGTGAACAATTACTTGTTGCTAATTTGGGAATTATTTATAAAGCAGTCTCATTTTGGGGACACCTGGGTGGCTCAGTTGCTAAGCACCTGCCTTTGGCTCAGGTCATGATCCCTGAGTACTTGGATGGGAACCCTGTTTCTCCCTCTCTCACCCCACCCCCCATTTCTGTTCCCTCTCTCACAGTGTTTCTCTCTGTCAAATAAATAAATTAAATCTTTTTTTTAAAAAAAGTAGATAAAACTTTTTTAAAAAGCAATCTCATTTTGAAAGCTGTTCTGCAGGCTCTATTTTTGCATGTTTGCTTTTGCTTGGAAAGTATAAAAGCAATTTGCTTTGAAACTGTAAGAGTAGGGACACCTGGCTGGCTTGGTCGTCTAAGCATCCAACTCTTGATTTCAGCTCAAGTCATGATGTTGGAGTCATAAAAATGAGCCCTATGTGGAGTCCACACTGGGTGTACAGCCTCCTTCCTCTCTCCCTCTCCCTCTGCCCCTTATCCCTCTCTCCTCCCTGCTCATGCATGTGCACTCTCAAAGAAAACGAAAAAAGAAAATGTAAAAGTAAATACTCAAATAGTGATGACTACTAACTTTATATTTAAATGTATATTTAAACTTTTGTCATTTCCATATCAAGAATGTTCCTGTCAAAAGTAAATGGTCTATATGTTGAACAAATCCCTCCTCGGGACAAGGGCTAAGACATAGATGAAGCCATATCTTTGAGATTCCTTTTGAAAAATCTAAGTTCTAGAGCAACAACTTCACTTTTAATCAGTTTGCTACATAAAAACTTCTGTGGGAATTTGGAAACACGGGCTGTATATTTGAATATTACCTTTCTAATTCTTTCTTGGAGTCGCTCCTTCTTGTAATCACTTGTATCCTGCATTTCCCTCTAGGTGGTTCTTCCTTCTCTGGCCTGTTTGAGGATAGCAGTTTATGAAGAAGGAGGTAAATTCATCGGTCACCGGATCTTGCCGGTACAGGCGATTCGGCCAGGTAAGGATAGTGTGATGAGAAACTATCAAAGCTGTCAGCGGCTTATCCCAAGTGCTTTATCTCCATGGTCACCAGTCGGTGGGTTGGCAGAGTTTGGCTGGGCTCAGCTGTGAGGCTGTGCTTTAGGCTGGAGGTCTGTTCCATGTGCGCTCATTCCGGCTTCTGGGAGGAAGGAGTATGGGAACCCACAATATGGACATCTATGGCTGCCTCTTGGAATGCATATAAGGGCACGCCCGACTCTGCAAGTGCATTTTAAGTCTCTTTTTGTATCACACCCCTGACATCCTGTTGTCTAAAGCCAAGCATATGGCTAAGCCCCAACTCAAGAAATCGCATCCAGGGGAAGAACTGGAACCAATTAAACCAGTCCGTGACATACCGTTTTAAATTCTCTTCTGTGGGGAAAAACATGATTGGAAAGGAAAATAATCAGAATCAGCACTGTTCTTCTTTCTGATGAGAATACTATCATGTAAAGCCATGTGATGAAAATGAGAAAGAAATGACCTATTTGTCAACCAAAGTTTCCTAAAATAAACTCTTCCATCACATCGAGGTTCCTGTGTTGTAACTAACATTGTGAAGAAAATACGCGATACACCGTGTTAATGTCGCCCTCTAGGCTATCACTACATCTGTCTGAGGAATGAAAGGAACCAGCCTCTGATGCTCCCAGCTGTCTTTGTCTACATAGAGGTGAAAGACTATGTCCCAGATACATATGCAGGTAAACAACCTAACTCAAGGGAATGATTCCATCTGGGGCCATCCTTACTTTTGTGCTTTAGTGGAAGGAAAACTAGACCAAAAATAGGCAGGAAATCCTAGCTGCAGAATCACTTCTATGTATGTATGTATGTTGATGAAATTGCTCAAGGCTTTGTAAATAAATTTTAATTTCATTTCACTTAAGTCATAATAAAATATTGAGCATATTTATCTACTAGTGGTGATATTCTTAGGGATCCAGCAATTTCTAACCCATGCTACTTGATACTACAACAGTGTATCTAGGTCTGTACAATGAATTTATCGTCAGCCAGTTTTAGAAGCCAGATCCTTGTCGTGGGTGAAATCCTAAGTTTAGAGGAATTGTGACAATGTCAACCAAGAATCACACATTTAAATAATCAGTGTTGAGTGGCCTGGTTGTGGAGTATTGGGGAGTGGTAGAGACTGTGGCAAACTTGGAGCACATGCCACAACTCACTCCTGCTAGACAATATCACATGTGAATGATACTCATATTGCCAAGTCTTTGGGTCATTAGAACAGTGTTTTTATGTGAAAGCAGGCTTTTAATGTGAAATGTCTTCTTTCACTTATGAAACACCATTTGGGCTAAATAGGACAAGTATGTGGGTCATTGTTGGATAGACCACTCCTCAAAAAGAAACTAAGAACTACGGAATATTGAGGTATCCTGAGTTGGATCCTATGCAGTTTGGCTGTCAGAGCTGAATTCCTTTAAGTTCTATCTTCCTGAGGTTGCGGCAAAGTGGCCTGAATCTTGTCCATTTCCAAAATGTTAGATGGATGAGTGGATAGTTACATGGTAGATTGAAGAGTGGAACATGGACAATGAATCGGTGGATGGGTGGGTGAGTACACAGATAATGAGTGAGCATATGGATGGACGAGTCAATGGATAGATGATGAATGGTTATTGGATGGATAGATGAATGGATGGATGAATGGTAGATAATCAATATATCCAGGACCTTTGATCTAAAATGTCTCTTCCTTATTTAGATGTGATTGAAGCGCTGTCAAATCCAATACGATATGTGAATCTGATGGAGCAAAGGGCTAAACAATTGGCCGCTTTGACACTGGAAGATGAAGAAGAAGTAAAAAAGGAGGTGAGCTAGTGTTCTGATCTTATGTGGTATTAAGCATGATTTCCACATGGCTCTGCCTATGTAACATCACACCTCAGGAGAAGAAAACAGCACATTGGAAAAAACTCTTTGATGGAGCTCAGCCTCATCTCATAAAACCCCTACATGATTGACTGAACTTTTCATATTTCATCCTCTTCTGGTGCACTCTGCCCACCCCAGCATCTTATTTTGTGCCTACATTGCAGAGTCACCATCTGGCCATTTCGGGTGAAAGTTTCTAAATGATTTCATATTGCTTAAAAGTGACTAAAGTACTTAGAAAAGATGATCATCACGTCATTTAGTATTTTCTTTTGTCTTTAGTCTAAAGTGTAGGATTTTCAAAGTGCTTTTGTGACTTCTTAGAGTACATAAAGTCCTTAATACTAATACCTTGTGTGTAGTATGGGCCATAAAATATTTACTACTATTATTACATTATATACTTATATATTATTATACATATTCCCAAATAATTGGGATATTTTTCTCTGTTAGATGTCACAATGCAAAGAGTCATTAAGGAAGGGACTAGAAATATTAGAAGTGAAATTTAAAAATATAAAGCTTCTATGTAGACTGGCAGTCCTTTAGTTATCAAAAAAGTGAAATATAATTTAATGATAAGAGGTGACACCAATATTAGAAATAGGGAAAGAGAGGCACCTGGGTGGCTCAGTCGTTAAGCATCTGCCTTGGGCTCAGGTCTTGGTCCTGGAGTCCTGGGATCAAGCCCTGCATTGGGCTTCCTGCTGGGCGGAAGGCTTGCTTCTCCCTCTCTCACTCCCCTGCTTATGTTCCCTCTCTAGCTGTGTTTCTCTCTGTCACATAGATATAAATAAAATAAAGTCTTTTTTTTAATTTATTTGACAGAGAGAAAGATCACAAATAAGCAGAGAGGCAGGCACAGAAAGAGGGGGAAGCAGGCTTCCCGTCAAGGCAAGAGCCCGATGTTGAACTCGATCCCAGGACCCTGAGATGATGACCTGAGCCAAAGGCAGAGGCTTAACCCTCTGAGCCACCCAGGCGCCCCAATAATAAATAAACTTTTTTAAAAAATAATAAAAATTTAAAAAGAAATAATGAAATAAATAAGCTATTCCCATATTTCATTTGAACATTCTGAAGATAGACTCATGGAGAAAGATGAGAAAAAAGTAGAGAACTATCAGAATAGGAGGAAGAAATTTTGAAAATTGTTTGGGTTCTAACTAGTAACCAATTTCTAACTAGTAACCAAGTCCATTAAATTTGATATAATTTCTTTTTTTAAAGATTTATTTATTTGAGAGAGAGAGCAAGCATGCAAGTTGTGGGGAGGGACAGGTGGAGAGGGAGACACAGACTCTGCACTAAATGTGGAGCCCGACTCAGGGCCTGCTCCCACCACCCCAAGATCATGATCTGAACCAAAACCAAGAGTCAGATGCTTAACCAACTAAGCCACCCAGGCACCCCTAGTTGATATAATTTATTAAATAACTTTTTTCTTATTCCAAAAGAAATCTTGGTTTATCATAGAAAAAATTTAAACTAAACATGAGAAAAGAAAATCACTAAGTCATTACATATAACTCAAACACCTAAGCCCCCCAGACATGACACTATAAATATGGAGTGCACACATAGCTAGTCTTTTTATGCACAGTTATTACTTTTTCATAAAATAGGGTAATATTCACAATCTGTGTTTTAAACTTTTATTTTCATTTACTGCAAATATTTTCCATGTCATCAGATATTCTTCTATAACATACCCTTTAATGACTTTGTGGTTTTCTATCACATAGCCATACCTTGGTTTATTTTTCCAATCCCCTATTATTAGATATTTGAAATAATCTACTCTTTTAAACAGATCTTCTGTGACCGTATAGAAATACCATTTTGAGCACATCTATGATGATTTCCATCTTTTTTTGCATACAATTTTGGAAATTTTTGCTCTAAGATGTGTTGAGCCAATTGAACATGAGAAAAAAATGAAGGGAAAAGAAAAAATTCAGCATAAGAGTAATATTTCCCAGGCTCTTATTTACACTAGTGGCATTGTATCCCATGGGACCAGTAGAAAGTGAAATTTAAAGTTAGACTGGTAAGTTTCATAAATAATGCTTTGTGATATGCTGTAAATAGGGTTATAGGAAAATTTTACACTGCCAGAAATTATGCCTGATGGCAGACATAAATATATTTCCAAAGTTATATGTGTCTCTAATATCTATGCTTGGCATCTGCTGAGGGGAAAAAAAAAAACAAACAAGTGAGAAACACCATAGATTTTGAAGGCTTAGTCCAAGCACTCACTTCTTGTGTGGGGCTCACAGAAGGAGGGGTCTTCCGACACTCCAAGCAGATCCTATTGGTGTCCTACCCAGACCTTCTTCATAGTTCTTATTTTTTTAAAGATTTCATTTATTTATTTGTTTGTTTATGAAGAGAGCGGTAGAGTGAGAGAGAGCACGAATGGGGCAACGGGCAGAGAGAGAAGCAGACTCCCCACTGAGCAGAGAGACTGACTCCAGGCTGGGGATCATGACCTGACCGAGGCAGGCACTTAACCAACTGAGCCACCCAGACGCCCCTCAGACCTCAAGCCACAGGACTGCTGCAGGTGTAGACGGCTCATGGCTGCAGACTTCTCCAGAGGACTGGCCTGGGCTGATAGGAACTACTTTACTGAGATAGAAGCGGTTACTCTTGGAAGAGGGTGTCCCATACTGAGCCACAGAAAGACCCAAGAGAGTAAGAGCCCAGGTGCATTGCCTCTGGGTGGGCAACTGCTGTTTTACAGTTCACCTCCTGAGCCCCCACGGGATCAGGCTGAGGCTGGCTTTCTCACCTTCCTGTAGTTTCTCCCTGATCTCAGTAAATCACGTGCTCAACCACCGCGATGTTGAATTCTGCTTACAGGGAACGCAGTAACGCAGAATAGCTGCTGTTTTATACTGAAAATCAAGAACGAGTGCCTTTTCTGAATTTTTTTTTGTCTGGGAACCAGAATTTGAATGTTTGGCAGCAGTTACATCTTTAATTCTGGTGGTTCTTCAGAAATCATAACTGTTTTTCTTTCCAATGTCCTTCAAAAAGATTAAGAAGAGAAAATTCAGTGAATGTCTCGTTTTATTCCTATAAACACAGATATGTAATTAGAGGCTCTCCTTAGAAATCTAACAGAAGCTCTGACACTCTTTTCTACCTGTTTAGCTCACTAACATACATAATAAAATATAATTCAAAATAAAGATAATTTATGTAGATAGAAATAATCCTTAATAATGTCCTTCTCCAGTTAGAGAAGAGGAATCTCTTTAATCAACTGGATGTACTTTATTTTCTAGGAAAAAGTAGTTCAAAGAAAGCATTTTCAAGTGAAATTATGTGTATTGTTACTATTTAGAAACAATACTCTTTTTACCATCAATTTCTACATATTCATTAGCCAGATTCTTCAAAGAATGAACCCTCAATTGGAGAGATCACTTCAAGTCACTGCCGGTTTCTGCTTATATACTACAGCAGTTGAAATAAAAAGTCTCTTAATGAAGTATTTTACTCATGGTGCACCAGAGAGATTATTTTTCTCATGATTGCAAAAAAAAATATCACTCTAAGGAACAGGAGTCCTAGGGCCTTCAAAATGTCAGGGATCCCATTAAACTGCCATCCTTTCAAAGCTTTACAAGCTTTGCACCACTCATCACATACCAAAAATCTATTTAGAGAGAATGCAATGCTAATGAATATAAAAATACAGAAGTAGCGTTTTAGGTCAACTTTATTTTTGTTTCTCCTCTAGCAGTGGTGATCAGAAAGGATTTTTGGTAAATGTATAGTGTTCATTAAATTTAAAGGATATTTAGACATTTTCAGTTTTAGAAATAATTTTAGAGACATTGAATCCCATAGATTCTGGTCTAACAGAGAAAATATAATTTTTTTCCTTTGAAATATCAAAACCCTAAATGACCTCATTTTTGAAACTCGGGAAAAAAAAATCATTTGCCCTTACCATGTAACCCTAGGAAGGAAAAGTCATTCCACGCCTTTGAACACAAGTGTGCCCTTTATCTTGTCTTGTAATGATGTAAGTTTGTTTGAATGAGGCCACTGAAAATAAGTGGCTGTGGTTTTCTCAAAAGAAAATTCTATCTAGGACATGGCAGGCACTGGAGACACTATTTTAGCAGCGAAGACTTTTTTAGTATAATCCTTTTAACTTGGTAGTTATAAAGGTCATTTCTATTTGAAAATTAAAGACTTCATTGGACGGCAAAATATTCCCAGATTTGTAATACTTTAATAAATTATCTTCATAGAGTAATTTGCAAACCAAATAACTAGGCAAGTTGAAAAATCCCCCATATTTTGAACACTAGACATTTCAGATCATGTGAAAGGATAGATAGGTATCTATATGTAAATCGAACATATATTTATGTTAGTTAAGGAAAAATAGAGATTTGAGTTGCTGGGTTTATTTTGTGTTTTTTAAAGTTATCATTCAGGACACTGGGTTAGTAAAATTGTATGAAGTTGCCTAATCTGAATGATAACAAAGGCCTTAAAATATTTATAACCTTTTCTTTATTTTAAAAAGTTATATAGGGGCGCCTGGGTGGCTCAGTTGGCTGGGCGACTGCTTTCGGCTCAGGTCATGATCCCGGAGACCAGGGATCGAGTTCCAAGTCGGGCTCCCTGCTCGGGGGGAAGCCTGCTTCTCCCTCTCTCACTCCCCCTGCTTGTGTTCCCTCTCTAGCTGTGTTTCTCTCTGTCAAATAAATAAATAAAATCTTTAAAAAAAAAAGTTATAAAAAATTTAGGGCGATTGGATGGCTCAGTGGGTTAAAACCTCTGCCTTCGGCTCAGGTCATGATCTCAGGGTCCTGGGATCGAGGCCATGTCAGGCTCTCTGCTCAACAGGGAGCCTGTTTCCTCCTCTCTCTTTTCCTGCCTCTCTGCCTACCTGTGATCTCTCTCTCTCTCTGTCAAATAAATAAATAAAATCGTTAAAAAAAATTAAGCATAATAAAGCACACACTAAGAAGGAAAAAAAAACACTAAAAGAGCCCTCAGTAATCTTGAAGATACTGTTAACATTTTTGGTGTATGGTGTGTCCTTCTAGCAAGTAGATACATATATTTTTCTTCTAAAAAATATTAATTTTTAAAAATGGTGTCACAACCCTAATAGTTTCATGTGGTTACAGAAATGCATAATGAGGCATCAGTACACTCTTGATTTTCTATTTTTAAAGTACACCTGTAAAGAGAGAAAAGTAAATATCCAATGTATTGAATACAAAATACTATGTGACATCTTTAATATACATATGCAGTATGTGAACATGACTTGGTTTAGCATGCTGGGAAATGCAGAAGCATTTTACTGAAAACTTACTACGTATCTGGCACTGTTCTGAGCCCTTCATTTATTAACACACTTATGTCTTAAAATATCCATATGTTTTGGTTTCTGTGATTATTCCCATTTAGCAGATGAGGAAACTGAGTACTACGAGATTCCATTTCTCAGCCAGTGTCACAATCAGTAAGGAGGAGAGTTGGCACTGTGATCGAAGCCGTCTAGACCACTTCGAGAAGTCTGATGAGCACACCAGGGCATCCTGAGTCAGCAGGGGTCTGGGGTAGGGAAAGGCTCAGCATCTCTCACAAGCCCGGGGGGATGGGAAAATGCTGTTGTTCCACAGAGCATACTTTCAGTAGCAAGAGTCTACACTCCACCCCATTGTACTACCTCAATAACAAAACTGCAGTTTTCTAGTAACCCTTTTAGTCCCTCCAAGAAAGGACTACCCTTCGTTCCTCATTCTGTCCTCTATAGAATGTTGCTTGTATAACTAAGCACAGAATGGAAGACCTTTACCTCAAATGGTAGCATCCTTTGAATTGAATTTTTTGTTGAATCAAATGTCAAGATTCTCCCCACCTTTACATCCCTGAATATTCTATTGTTCTTCGATGGTGAGGTTTACATATATGGGTTCCATTTGATTAGTTTGCATAGTGGTTTCTGGCCAAAATCCAGTTTCCCCACCTCAGAAGTTCTAAGACCACGTTCATTAACTAAGTGTTCATTTCCACCCTTGCAGAAAGTTATGATCTAAGACAGAGAACCTGATGCCCCAAACCTTTCTCAACCCTCGAGGCCAAAAGTTCTCTTCTCAAAGAGTTCCCTGTGTCATCTATGTGTGTATTATTCAAGCAAAGGTGTGTTAGTGGTCTTCACATCGCTTTGAGGTGGAGAGGGAAAGTTGTTTAGTAATACTATAATTTAAATTATTCCAGGAGGCCTACCTTTTAAGTTGTCAGTCTCATGTGTTCTTATAAGTGAACTGGAATGTATCAAAAATAATTTATTTCCTTAGTCAGTATATGGCAATACAGGCATCTTTGATGGGATTTATTTGAAAAAAAGAAAAAAAAAAAAAAAAAAAGCTTTTTCTATGATCTAGTGTGGATTTCAACCAGTAAGATAACAACAGCAAAAATTCGAGGGGTACAATTCATAAAGTTACCATGTTTAACTTCAGAGAAAGCATTGGGTTTCATTTAATCTATTTCTTTTTTTATTTTAAGATTTTATTTATTCATTTGACAGATAGAGAGAAAACAAGTAGGCAGAGAGGCAGGCAGAAAGAGAGGAGGAAGCAGAGAGCCCAATGCGGGCCTCAATCCCAGGACTCTGAGATCATGACCTGAGCCAAAGGCAGAGGCTTTAACCCACTGAGCCACCCAGGCGCCCTATTTAATCTATTTCTAAGACAGAAACTTGATACCTCATCCATGTTTCAAGAACTTGGTGCTAAAAAAAAAAGGTGGGGGGAGAACTTGGTGCTAAAATCAAAGATGAGATTTCCTGGTCACCTGGTCATTCTGGATTCTCTTTAAATGAAAACCTTGTTCCTCAAATAATTTAGCAAAATGCCAACTTAAAGAAACAACAGTTTCTCACAATCCCTGAACTTCAAATGGTCCAGTAAAGTAGAAGAAAGTTTGCCCTTTTGGACATGACCTTTAGATAATGACACTATCCCTTTTTTTCTAATTACAGCTTTGGAGTTTGGAAGGCATATTAATGGGCGCCTTGGAAAAAAATGAGCCCTAAGTAGACAACACATAATCCCTATTTTTAAAAGAGGGAACAGTTGCTTGTCATGGTAGATTGACTTGCCTAATATCAGGAAGCAAAAAATGGAGGAACTAGAGTCTTTGTAAATGAGTTCTCAAGAGAAAATCGTATGTGAATTTGAATTGAAACTACTCAAGGATTGGTTCAGTCTCACTGCTTTCACAAATCTCCTCCATATCAATCATTCAAATTTCAATGGATTCAAATAAGGAGCTTTAGGTTCATCTGCCCAAAATAGCGCTATATCCAGAAATTCAAATATTACAATCCATGTGGCCCCATACTAAAGGGACTGTAAAAGTGTGACTCTGAATAAGAAAGTTTTTCACTCTCTAGAGTAAGGCTTTTCAAATTTTTGTGTGCATACAGATCACTGGGGAATCTTGTTTCAATGCAAATTAAGATTTCATTGCTCTGAAGGAGAGCACAAAATTCTGCATTTCTAAAGAGCTTCCAAGTAAAGCTCCTGCTACTGACCTATAGGACCAGATTCTGAGTAGCAAGGCCATCAGATTTAAGCATTCTTCAGAATCACCTGGGTTACTTCTTAAAGCACAGCTTGCTGGCCTCTTCCTGAGTTTCTAAGTGAGTGGGCCTGGGGTGCATTTGCATTTCTAATGAGTTTGTTAGTGATGTTGATGATGCTAGTGAAGGGATACTCATGGAGAACCAATGCTGTGGAGTCCTACATCTGTGTCTCACTTGAGGTTCTCCCCATGTGGAATTAAAAAGCCATTATTCAGGGGAGCCTGGGTGGCTCAGTGGGTTGAATGTCTTCAGCTTGACCTTCAGCTCAGGTCATGGTCCCGGGATCGAGCCCCATGTCAGGCTCACGGCTCAGTGGGGAATCTGCTTCTCCCTCTCCCCCTACTCATTCTCTTTCTCTCAAAGTGAATAAACAAAATCTTAAAAAAATAATAATAGAAAAATAAATAGATAAATAAAATACCATGATTCCATCCACTCTACAATGTCAGCTTTAACACAGGGCCCGAGTAGGGCTCTAGGAGAAACTCTCTTCTCAGGGAATTGTCCAGAATCCGTTTTGTGAGTGATTGGCCACAGTCTCTGCCAAGTGTTTTGGCTTAGCTAATTCAAAAGATACATCCTCACGAGATGAATGTTAAGGGTGGTGGGTCTACGTTCATTTTAAAAAGAAAATTCATGATTTCTGCCCAACTAGAAAGAGTTCTTTTTTTTTTTTCTGATTTCTTTGGAGACTAGTATTTCTAATTTATTTCTATTTCTAAAGTATTTCTAATACGTTAAAATTGTCAGGAATGATGACACATGTAACAGATACAAAATAGTGTCGCCTTTTAATTTCCTTCCAAATAAACTGCTGTAATTCTAAATTAAATGCAGATTCTCTACAGACAAGAGCAGCATCTCCATCCACTCACTGATTCATTCATTAAAAAAAAAAAGTTGTTTTCTTATGACAGCATAAGGTGGTTTTTCAGTTTCAGGCCCTTGCCATTGATAGTGTATGTAGTGATTATACATGAGCTGAAAATAAAATGCAGATTTCTTCGTTTATTCATTCAATAAAAAAATTTTTGAACACAATTTTGTCGGTCACCATGCTGGGCATTGTATCATATATATTATATATGATATATATGTTAATAAATCCAATATATATATTAATAATATATACAATGATGAGAAAAATAGATGTTCTCATAAGCCTTACATTCTGGAAGAGGAGACTAACAGTAATAAAAATTCATGCATAGGCAGGTAAATAGCTGTTACAAATGTTTCAACAAAGATACCATGTGAGGGGCGCTGGGGTGGCTCAGTTGGTTAAGCGACTGCCTTCGGCTCAGGTCATGATCCCGGAGACCCGGGATTGAGCCCCACATCGGGCTTCCTGTTTGGTGGGAAGCCTGCTTCTCCCTCTCTCACTCCCCCTGCTTGTGTTCCCTCTCTAGCTCTGTATCTCTCTGTGAAATAAATAAATAAAATCTTAAAAAAAAAAAGATACCATGTGAATGCTGATGATTTTTTATGTGATCACAGATATGACAAAAACTGACGTCAACAGATGCATTTATTCAGCTCCTTAGAGCTGTCGTCTGCTTCTAACTCACTCCAATGGATTTTTTACAATATGGTTTTGCTATCATTTATTACAAAAATTCTCAAACGTACCCAAATGTTGAAAGAATTGTATAATGAACATCTACATATCAACCACCTGGCTTCCACAATTTATATTTTGATGCATTTGCTGTATCACATTTATATCTCTCTAGCCATCCCTCTATCCATTCATTATTCTGTCTTATTTTTTGATGCATTTTTTTTAAAGATTTTATTTATTTATTTGACAGAGAGAAACACAGCCAGAGAGGGAACACAAGCAGGGGGAGTGAGAGAGGGAGAAGCAGGCCTCCCGCTGAGCAGGGAGCCCGATGTGGGACTCGATCCCGGGTCTCCGGGATCATGACCTGAGCCGAAGGCAGTCACTCAACCAACTGAGCCACCCAGGCACCCCATAAAGTCGGTTGCAAATATTAGTATGCTTTCATCCTGAAATCCTTCACATAGGGAGGTTTTTGTAAGTGTTTTAATTCCTTAGAAATGTGCGGTAGATGCACTATTTAATTTCATTCAGGTAGTATAAATTCAAGGTATCAGTTGTATGTGTGTTTGAGGAAATTCTGTCTTGAGGGGAAAGCCCACATCTGTTCTGAGTGGACTACATTTCTACATGAAGAAATTAGAAGCCTTGTCCTTGATATTTAGTAAAAGCCTTGCCTCATCTGGTATCTGAGTCAAGATGCTGTCATCCTCACCACTACATGGAGGGGACTATATTTTTCTTATGTGACTCAGGCAGGACAGCATGACCCAACACCTCCAATAGTACAATAAATATTTGGTATTTGGATGACCCCTTACTTACTGTATTAACTCTCAAATAAATTCCCCAAATTCCCCAGATCCTAGTTTTCTATTACTTGATTGTCAGATCTAAGTTTTCAATGCGCTGGATGGAAATCTTTTCAACTGGTATATCAAATGGTATCACCCCCTTCTGGAAAACTTGTGGGGGGAAAAAAAAGGCCTTTCCAGTTATCCTTGTAATGATCCACTTGTGTTATATTTTAAAGTCACTTTTGTTCATTTTTGGAAGAGGAAGGGTATAAATTTTTTTTTCTTAGTTTTTACAAAGCTGTTATTATTCTGTATTTTGAAGGAAAAAATTATAATGCTTGCACTTGGCCACTAGAGGGCAGGCACCTACTGCTGTAGTTCATTCTGCACAATTTTCTCCACCCAGCTAAGCAAAATCTAGTGCAACTAACATAACTATCTTCTGAACCTTCTTTCCTTGAAATTCATTTAATTGGATTTCAGGATGCTCTCCATTAAATTGAGAAAACTGACATTTCTTGTTCTTTTGTTTCTATCGCAATTTCGTATAAAATATGAAAGTATTTCATGCTTATTTTATTCAAACTTATTTTAAAAAAAAAGAATATTTGGGGAAAGGCTAGGCAGAAATAAAGTCAACAGGTGTTGACCCCCCACTGATTCTTTTGATCAGGCAAGGAATTTGGTTTTTGTATTTCAGCTCATGTATCTATAAAGGGGAATTCTTCAACCTTCAGTGATGATGTCAAAACTTTTTATCCTAATATTGTATTACTACTATAGGCATTTTTTTGTTTTTCAGCTCTTGTGTTTAGCTGTTCTACTGAACTCATTTAGCTTTTTATACAGGTATGCCTTTTTTGTGTAACAGAGTTAACTCTATGAGAATTATGTTTACATTTATACATCTCTAAATTTCAGCTGTAAATTAAGTTCTCTTTGTGGTTCCTTAAAAAGTTGCTATTAGCTTAGAATTCAGAGTGAAGTAGGACAGCAGTGAAATTCAGACTGTAGACTCTAACACATATTCAAACAGCAGTCCTGCTGCTAACTGTGTGACCTCTAGCAAGCAATATGACTTTTAATAAAGTCTTTAGTAAAGACCTTTTTTTTTTAAAGATTTATTTGTCCATTTATTTGAGAGAAAGAGAGCACAGAGGAAAAGGTAGAGCAGAGTCCCTGCTGAGCAGAGAGCCCGATGCGGGCCTCAATCCAGGACCCTGAGATCATGACCTGAGTCGCAGGCAGACCCTTAACCACTGAGCCACCCAGGAACCCCTAGTAAAGACTTTTAATAACACCTTGGATTTCTTTCCTTTACAGTGGGGTTGAGTGTTGGCTGAAATGAGGCTGGCGTGTCTAATACCATCTAGCACTCGCTGATCTACAGCTGCTTCTATAAGCACTCTCCATGAGGGAAGGGTCAATTAGAAATTGCACCCACTGACCTTGGTTAACATAGTATTTTTTTTTAATTTAATTTTTTCAGTGTTCCAAGATTCATTGGTTAACACCATATTTTAAACATTGGTCTGATGTATTTGCCATCATGGATTCTCACTAAATTAATAAATTAAGTTTCATAAATAAATAAAGATAATAAATAAGTAAAATAAAATATCATAAGAGACACCTGACAAGCATCAAGCAAAACAAAAAAAGGAGGGGGGGAGAGGTCAAAACAAAAACCGTTGAGGAACCATGTTGTATTAGGTCTGGTCAATTTTGCTCATTTCCGTCCTTTCCACTAACTGCTTATTCATCTGTAGTCTAGGAGCACCTGGCTGGTTCAGTCGGCGGGGCGTGCAACTCTTGATCTCGGGGTTGTGCGTTCAAGTCCGAGCTAGGTGCAGAGATTACTTTAAAATAAAATCTTTAGGGGCGCCTGGGTGGCTCAGTTGGTTAAGCAACTGCCTTCGGCTCAGGTCATGATCATGGAGACCCAGGATCAAGTCCCACATCGGGCTCCCTGCTCTGCAGAAAGCCTGCTTCTCCCTCTCTCAGTCCCCCTGCTTGTGTTCTCTCTCTGGCTGTGTTTCTCTCTGTCGAATAAATAAAATCTTTAAAAATAAAATAAAATAAAATAATAAAATAAAGTAAAGTAAAAAGTAAAGTAAGTAAAGTAAAATAAAAATAAAATAAAATAAAATAAAAATAAAGTAAAGTAAAAAAAATAAATAAGTAAAGTAAAATAAAATAAAATAAAAAAATAAAATAAAAATCTTTAAAACAAGACTGTAGAGTGTAAATGGCGCCCCCTGGGCATTCAGCCGCGCAATGCACTTTCCCGGAGGCATCTGCGGGTGTGACCCCTGGACTAAGGAAACATTTCTCCAAAGATTACCTCGCAGTCCAGCACCAAACCTTGGTGGTCTCTTGATTCTCAGTTGTAACTGTAACATGTTTGCCTGTATGTTCATTCGACATTTATTTGCTTTTTAAAAAAATCTCTCTGAATTGATACATTATGTCAGTTTCTGGGGCATAGGGCTTTGTCTTGCATAACCTTGATATGCAGAATTTTATTTTTCCTTCAACTTGACTCAAGCTGATGATGGACCTTGGTTTCCCAAGGGCATACAGCTACATGGAATGTCTGCAAACCTGATACAAGGTGAAAATAAGCTTGCTGGATTCATTTTGAACACAGTTCCAGCCTGATACCCCCAAGACACTAAGCCTGGTTGCTAAAATAAAAAGCCACACACTGTTGCCTTTATGAAAGCTGGCTTGCCATCACCTCTTTTTTTCCTCCATCAGAATTTTCTTTTACCCTATCCTTCTTCAAAGGGCTAATTTTAGCCAGCTGTCACATTGGGAAAAAATGTGATTTATCTCTCACATGGTTCCAGAAACCTGCCTGGATGTAGACGGGGAAGGTGGGATGCCCATGCAACAGGTGCACCCATCTCCCATTTCCCAGGCAGCTGAATTTGTCACCACAGACTGGGAGGCTGGGAAGGCTGGGAAACTTTCTCCTACCTTATTCTACCCAGAGGACCAGTCCCAGTGGATGACTCTGCTGATGTCCCAGGGCTCTTTCCCACATTCCGTTTACTTCGGTCCATCCTGTGCAATGTACGTGTATCTCCTTTTATTAACTTTGTGGCCACACGTCTATGCTATTTCAGTCTTCTCAAGTGTCCCACAAACCCAAATGCCTGCAAGGGTGAGACAGGTAAAGCCTAAATGAGTGAAGAGGGAACCATCCTAAGAGGGGCAGAAACAACTCTTTTCTAGCCCAACATGGGGCATGCAGGCCAGCATTCCTAATCTGATTTTTCAAGAAAAGCAAGAAATTTATTTTATTAACATAAAATCTCCTTCATTAAAATCTTTGGCAACCTTGGGTGAGCCAAAGAAAAACATTCCCATGCATGCTGTTTAGACCCCATGCCTCCAGTTTGAAATTTTTTAAAGTTTTATTTATTTAACTATCTGTACTTCCAATGTGTGGCTTGAACTCACAACCAGAGAGTTTGCTTGCTCCTCTGACTGAGCCAGCCAGGCATCCCCACTTTGCAACTTCTTGGTGAACAAGAAATACACAATCTTTCCCTTTGGCATAATGCTTCTAGGGAGAATTTTCCTTATGGATGTAACTTAATAATGCAACCAGAGTAGGACTTACCCATCTAAAGTAGCCATCTTTTTCAAAAGGCAGAGTTCCACCATTAATTTCCTTCTGTAGGTTTCTGCCTCCCCAACTTCATTCCTATCCACGAGTCCCAGGGATCATTGCTTCCACTTCAAAACCACTTGCCATGAGCGGGTCATGGTAGATAAGTAGGGTTGATTTGTTGAATTGAAATAAGTTCTGCCATCACTAGAAGCAATTCTGGAGCTCAAGTTTTAATAATGTTTTTGGGGGGAAAGAGTTAAAGCCACTTTGACAAGCATTCTCATCTTACATTTTAAAAATATGTTCATATGACCTTCTGCTATCTGTAATTACATGACAGAATATCACAGTGTTAGACTCCAAAGGACTTCTGGCTATTTCCTAATATTATTATTATATTATATTTTCTTATGTACTACCAAGTAAAACATCAGGATAGCCATTGTCACTAAAGTCTGTCATGAGCGTGGAAGGCAAGTCTAAGAAAAGAGTTGAAGGGCATTTCAGAATTCAAATACATTGTTGCAATGGTATGTGATGACTAGTGAGGCAGTTATTTTATAAAGAACAATGCTTATACAACACACAACTAAATGTTTATCCTACATAGGACATAGTAGACTAGCTCCTGGGAAGAAGGGAGTGGAGATTTCATAAATTCTGGCACATTTATTATTATTCACTGGTAGTATCATACAGACTTAAAAGTTTTATTTATTTTAGACACAGCTATTCACTCTGTGCCAGGAACTATTCTAAGCATTTTATAACTATTAACTTACTTGATCCTTAAAAAACCTTATGGTGTACATAATATTATGACACCCAGTACAGACACATCTTCATCTGTAAAGATGAGGAAATTGAGGCAGAGACTTAAGTGGCTTGCCCAACACTACATGCTAACAAGTGATGACAAGGCCAGGCAGGGGTGCCTGGGTGATGCAGGCCATTGGACATCTGACTCTGGGTTTTGGCTCAGGTGGTGCCATCAGGGTCATGAGATTGAGCCCCACATCCAGCTCCAAGCTCAGCATGGAGTCTGCTTGAGATTTTATTCTCCCTGTCCCTCTCCCCGCCGATCATTATGCCCCCCTTAAATAAATAAATAAATAAATAAATAAATAAATAAATAAATAAATGGCAAGGCAATATTTTGAACCCAGGTTTTTTGACTCCAAAATCTGCTCTCGTAACCACTGTACCAGTTAGCTATTGCTACATAACAAACAACTCCGAAATTCAGTGACTTACACCATCAGTAATGATTCACCCTTTTTCTTGAGTCATTTGCTTAGCTGGACAGTTCTGCTGATTTGGACCAGGCTCAGCTCATCCTAGCTGGACTCCCTCCTGTATTTGTAGTCATCTGGGACTGTCTGGTCTAGGAGATCCTTACCTAGATGGCCCAGCTCTCCTCCATATGGCCTCTCATTCTCCATGGCTGTAGCAGAAGCCTGAGAAAGAGAAGGAAAATTCACCAGTGCCTTTTCCATATTCCACTCGCAGCAAATTTACTGTCTCATTTGACCAAAGCAAATCTCATGGTCATGTCCAGAGTCAGTGTGGGAGGACACTACAAAGGTGTACAGATCGGGGCTTTTTAATACAATTAACCCACCGCAGTCATGGTTCAGCATCATGCTGTTTTTACCCTGCTTTTCAGACAACTTCAATTTGATATTTCGTATCCCAGGTGAGTTGTGAAAATGCTAAATCAAATGTAGCCCTCTTGGCTCAGGAAGGTGTAAAAAAAAAAAAAAACAGTGAAAAATGTGGAAAATGAAAAGATATTTATGATTATAGGCTGATCCTGGGGAAAAACCATCAGAAGCTCCAAGTGAAGCCAGGACAACTCCAGCAGAAAACGGAGTGAATCACACTACATCCTTGGCACCCAAACCACCGTCTCAGACTCTCCACAGCCAACCAGCTCCAGGTAAACACTCTGAAAAGAGAGCTATACGACGTGACTAAGAGCCTCCAGTTCATTTGTGCCAGTCAAGGAGATAGTATGAGCGAAAATGCAAAGATGTAGGAGCCCCATAAATGTGTAATGAGTGAATGAATGGAAGGCATGCATGCCAAGAGAGATTCATGAGTGATGCAGTTCTGATGCTAACTTATGAAGCTCCCACAAACCACCGCCCAGATCTCCGTGTCTATTTAGTGACACAGTTATAATCCATGCAACTTATAAGCAGCCATGCTTGGCAAGCCTCTTCTTAGCTCTACCTCACTCATTAAGTCTTTGCTAAGAATTCCTTTCCATCTTTCTCCAGCTTATTTTTCAATGACTTTGGGTGTCCACCATGTGCTGAGCACTCCATTCAGCCCTTCAAGTGGATTGACTCATTTCACACTCATACCAGGACTATGAGTGTAGCTTCTGTCATTGTCCCCAGTGGGCAGATGAAGAAATTGGTTTTGAGGTGAAGTACTTCTTGAAGCCCACATAGGCTAGTGAAAAGGGAAGTCGGGATGGACACCGCTCCCTATGATCACAGTTTTTGCTCTCACCTCCACTCCTACCGAAGGTCCACTCAGGTCTCACTTAGAAAAATCCTCTCATCTGTGCAGCTAACCTTGACCTCTGATGTAAGACTGTTTTAGGCAATTCTCTCCATTGTATGTCCTCTTTCCCCAGTAGATGGTAGGATCCCCAGGATAGGCTCCAGTTTGATGCTTCCTTTGCAGAGACCTGAGGAATAGCACGTACTCAATCACTATTTGTCGAATTGGTTAATTTAAAGTAAATAAAAGGAAGAAGAATTTCCTTCCGTGAAAGTATGGCTTCTTGTCTCCTTCCTCCCTCGTCCAACTACAGGATGGCAGTGATGAAATGCAGATCTTTTATTTTGAAGGGAAAGGGCATTTCTCATGGGGGAGAGTGAGATTTTAAAAAATAACAAACCATATTTGAATTTGTATCAAATGTGCATGAATGGGGCCTGTGCTTTTAAGAAAGTTGTTGAGATCAATAATACTAAGAAGATAATTTGATTGTCAAGAGTAATATTTTCAAAGAAGAGTTTTATATTCCAAATAGAAACATTTTGAGTGCTCCTGGAATATAAATAAGTCATTTAAATACATGAGTAAATATAGTCGTGCTTTGAAGCGTAAAAGAAAATTTGGCATTTCAGCACTTGATTTTTTTGACTTTGTGTTTTGAAATAATTTGACTTGCAGAGGCATTTTTAAAAAGGCACAGAATTGTAAAACTGATCTCTTCTTCCCTGGTGTTAACATCTGTCAGAATCATAGTACAGTTATCACACCAGGAAATTAACATTGGCACAGTACTTGGAACTGAACTACAGACATCATTTGAACTTGACCTGCTTTCTACTAATGTCTTTATTTATTTATTTATTTATTTATTTATTTATTTATTTATTTATTTTTAAGGTAGCTTTCATGCTTAGCATGGAGTTCAATGTGGGGCTTGAACTCATGACCCTGAGATCAAGACCTGAGCTGAGTTGAGTCCAACACTTAACCAAATGAACCACCCAGGCACCCCTCTACTAATGTCTTGTTATTGTTCCAGGTCCCAACCCAGGGTGCCCCACTGTATTTGTTGTCATGTCTCCTTAGTCTTCTTGAATGTATGACTGCCTTGACTTTCATGACCTTGACACTTTTGAAGAGTACTGGTCAGTACTTTTGTGCAATATCCCTCAGTTTGGGCTTGCCTGATGTTTTCTCATGATTACAGTGAAGTTGTGCATTTTGCACAAGAATATCACAGAGACAATGCTTGTCCTCACTACATCATATCAAGGGTACCTGATATTAGCATTCCTCATCATCGGTGATGTTGGATCACTTGGTTAAGGTGGAGTCGGCCAGGTGTTTAAATGAAAGTTCTCATTTCCCCTTAATGGATAATAGTTATCTTTGGGGAGATACTTTGAGACTATAAAAATATCCTTTTTCGGGGCGCCTGGGTGGCTCAGTTGGTTAAGCAACTGCCTTCGGCTCAGGTCATGATCCTGGAGACCAGGGATGGAGCCCCACATTGGGCTCCCTGCTCAGCGGGAAGCCTGTTTCTCCCTCTCTCACTCCCCGGCTTATGTTCCCTCTCTCGCTGTGTTTCTCTCTGTCAAATAAATAAATAAATAAATATATATATATATATTTTTTTTAAATATCCTTTTTCTCCTTCAACATATTTGATCATTTTGGTGTCCAACGGTGGATCTTGCCTGCCTCAATTACTACGGATGGAGTGCTGGTCCGCCTCGGATTTTTAAAAGACCACTTGCCGTTCCTGATCTTGCCAAAAGGTGGCAGTAGCATTGCTAAAACGGAGTTTGTTGACTGGAGTCCTTTTTGACTGTAAATGGAGCATATAGATTTGCATTTAATTAGGTTTGCCTCCAAGTAACAACGTGAAGACATTGCTTCCAAGGCTTTTTTTTTCTGTTTGTTTGTCTTGGGGGGTTTTTTTGCAAGTAATTTTCTCCTACAATTTCTCATTTCTCCATAAAGAGACTTGGACTATAGGGCCAAACTTAGTTGTTTTATAGGAAGAATACACTTTTTAAAGTTAAAGGAGGCTATTTCTTTTGTTTATTTCAGGTTCTGTAAAGGCACCTGTCAAAACAGAAGACCTCATTCAGAGTGTTCTAACAGGTAAATGTCGCTCTCTTCCCCATTGGAATGAGGCAGCTGAATATTATACAGCTTAACTATTTAGTGAGAGAAGATGCGCCCTCATCTCTGAAAAATAACACCATTAATATTTCTTCTCTGAAAACACCCAGACATATACAGTCTGAGTTCAATCCACATTATACAGTGTCATCTTGTCATCACAGAGAAGTAACCATATTTGGCAGATAGGACTCTATTGGCATAAAGATAGTATAATTTTTATAAGATATTGATATTAGAATCAAAGGATAGTTTCATACTGGAAATATGACCCAGCGAATGGGAATACATGCCCTCACAATGCACCCTTAATAAGCTGTATTTTAGAAATGCAGAATGTGAGCCATTTGGGACCACTGAATACAGAGTGTTTAAGACCTGCGATCCTGTCGGAAAATAATTTATATTTGATTAGTTCCTTAAACGAATGGAACTAAAACTGTATCTGATTTTTTACTACAGTGAGCAGCATGTAACAGCATCCTCGAAATGTTTATAGTATTTGGCCCAATACACAGAAGAAATGCAAATACATGTTGACCAGAAAGCAGTGCTCTTGGTCAGAGGCCAAAAACTATTAACAACTCAGATGTCCATAAACAGTGGTGCAGATAAATAAACTGTGGTATAGTCACAGAATAAAATAGGGTACAGCTGGAGAGATAAAGAAGCTATGATCACACACAACATGGATAAAATTCACAGGCACAGTGTGGAGGGAAAGAGGCCAACGCCAGAGAGCACATTCTTTGTCATTCCAGCTACGTACAGCTAGAAACAGAGCGAATTCTTCTGTTAGAAGCACAGATTCAGATAATACATGGGAGGGGAGAGGGGATGCAAACCCCAAAAAGAGGATCTCTGGGACACTGATTATAGTCTGATCTTGATCTGAGAGGTGGTTACAAAAGCCTCTTCACCTTGGGAAAATGCATAAGGGGGCAGATTTATGGTTTCTGTGCTTTTATGTGTGTATATTTCAGCAATATGTAAAATCTGCATTGATTAATTATTTGAGGGATGTATTAAAACACGTTCTTAAAGATTAACTTCCATGACCAACAATATAGTGTCAACACATAAAATAAGAGAAGTGTAAATACAGCATGATTCCAGTGTTATTTTAAAATACATAAATGCGGGCGCCTGGGTGGCTCAGTGGATTAAAGCCTCTGCCTTTGGCTCAGGTCATGATCTCAGGGTCCTGGGATCGAGGCCCACATAGGGCTCTTTGCTCAGCAGGGAGCCTGCTTCCTCCTCTCTCTCTCTGCCTGCCTCTCTGCCTACTTGTGATCTCTCTCTCTGTCAAATAAATAAATAAAATCTCTAAAAAAATAAAAAATGAAATACATAAATGTGTAAACAAAAGGCAGTGGCTATGTACCAATGTTATGAGCAGTGATGATCTCTGGGTGGCTTGTTTATGAGTGATCCTTGTTTCTTTATGCAAATGAACATTTTAACCACAGACTTTGAAAAAAAAAGAGGGAGTACTTTCTGTGGAATTTTTTTTTAATCATAGGTTGGAACATCTTGAACCCTCTTGCTAAACCTGCTGTTGCTGGGTGTTCCATACCATTTTAATGAAGTGGGATTGGATCTGTTACCCAAAATGTAGTGATTCCTTAGGATTATAATTTTTTAGTATAATAAGTTATTATGCAACCATAATGAGTCCATTTGGGCCTGAGGGAAACCATTAGATAAATGTACCTGATTCTCTTCCTGGCCTCTTTCTCAAAAGGAATCGAATGTCAGGAGAATAGACACATTATAAAAAAGGGGAGCATGTTTCAACTGCTTAACGACCTTAGCCCTGAAGCACATAAATTATTATTCTGATTTCAGTGTTTATCCACTAGATAGCTCATTTCTATTCAGGTCTGTTGTTCATGGGATATATTATTCTGAATCTCTTGACAGTTCTAAATATTTATGATAACATTTTTGTTCCCAGAAGCAGAAAGTTCAAAGGAAAGGATGGAAACATGTGAACTGTGACTTAATTTAGGTCCAAACAAATGACAATTCATTGAAGTTAACACACCGTCAATTTGAAGGCAGCCCACTATTCACGGATTGCTAGGAAAGAAAACACCAAGTTGTGATTGTACGAAGCACCTTCATTTCAGAAATGTTTGCATACTTTAAAATGTGTTTCTAGACTTGATGAAATTTGTCCGTAAAATACAGAATGTTTTAAGGTCCAGAGCTGTCACATTCCGTGTTTTCTAAGCACTGGCTAAAATACTGCGTAGTAATGTTACCACTAACCCTGATGGTTCCTTTAGGCAAATGCCATCAAGGGCCTCTCCCCCACTTCGGGGCTTTATCCAGGAACACGGTTGTGATCAATCCAAACCTACAAAGTCTGTGCCCCTTTGAGATCGAGCTGTCTGTGTGATCATTTGTTAATCCTCAATAGGCACATTGCCAGAAGCTGTGTTCAAAGCTGCGTAGGATTTTTTTACTTCACCATCACAGCAACCCTAACACGTAGTAGGATTGCCGAGGTCCTTAAAGTGGATTCTGTTGGTGCCCATCCCTTTCCCATCTGGGACACCCACGCTCCAGCTGCGGTGACAGGGTCCCCTTCTCCCAGGAATGGCCCTCAGCCCAAAGGAAGACCCGTCAGCGGGGGTTATACCTTCCCTCCCTGATTTTCTCCACTTGCAAAAGGCTGGCCTTCTTGCCTTAATGTGAGACCCAGGTAGAAGCTAGGCTCCAGCTGAGACCACACCATGGCTCCGCCCCTTCCCCTTCCCTGTCTGCTGCACTCCCCCTCCCCCAGTCCCTCTCAGTAAAGGGCATACACCTGAATCCCCCCTCTCAGGCTTTGTTTCTAGGGAAGCCAAACTTTACAAAAAAATTATGAGTGAAGGAATTAGGTCTTTGAGAAATTCGGTGATGGAATCGCAGAAGTTAGCAAGTTCGAGAGCCAAACAGGAACCCAGACACGCGTGACATCCGCGCTCTGCTCGGAGCCTCCAGTTGGCTGGGATCAAACAAATACTGCCCGAGAAGCAGGTTGCTCCTCCACCTTACGTCTGTGTTTGTTGTCCTTCCACGTCTTTTAGCTCTTATATCCATTTGTTGCAGAAGTGGAAGCCCAGACCATCGAAGAGCTCAAGCAGCAGAAATCGTTTGTGAAACTTCAAAAGAAGCACTACAAAGAAATGAAAGACCTGGTTAAAAGACACCACAAGAAAACCACTGACCTTATCAAAGAGCACACTACAAAATATAATGAGATTCAGAACGACTACTTGAGAAGGAGGGCAGCTTTGGAAAAGACAGCCAAAAAGGATAGTAAGAAAAAGTAAGTTGAGTGAGTACTTCTGTTTTCATAGTGTGAAGGAAAAGAGCCCTTTATATGGACATTCGATATTTTATACCATATTTTGGATATGGAGCAAGAAGGAAGGCCACCTCAGCTCAGTTTTGCTATGGACTAAATTTCTTTATCTGCCTGCCTTCTAAGAGTAGATATGCAGGAAGTCCTATCCTTGGGTTCAGGCCTATGAGCCTAATAGCAGTGGGCTGACTTCCCATACTACAGCTTCCACCCTGCCAGGTATGCAGTTTTACTGTGTTCTAGAACCTAGTCGAAGAGGTGATGTGCTGTAGAAAAGGAAGTCTCAACTACCCTTTGCTGCCTTTGCTGAAACCCACAAAGCCTTATACAGGTAACCCTTATGTTTGGGTCTAGGGGTTCCTATAGCCCCTTGTACCCAGACCTTGACAGGGAGATGCGTCTCTCACACATTCATTCAACCAACATGTATTGAGTGCCTACTGTGTGCCCTGGGAACACAGCAGTGACCATGACTTCTGCAGTTCGCCCTAAATAGCTAGCATGGCAATGCAGAGAGCAATGTGAACACCTGCCATTGAACTGAGTCAAACTGGCTCAACTTCATCCCTTCTTTCACTTCCTTACGGAATAATCTTATCTTGATGCCAGATTAGAGAGAGACAAGAGGCAACTTCAGATCCATATGGTGATATCGAATTGAATATGTGCTTCACTTAAAGACACAATCAAAACCCAGTTCTTGAGTTTTAAAAAGCAACAACATCACCATTTCTGAGAACTAGAATAGTCTTAGAGGTCACCAAGGTGAACAGCTGCTGCTTCTTCAGGGACAAAGCCAAAAGCTCAAGACATTTACACAATTTCAGCTACACAGTTACACAAACGGTTCAGGAAAACTTGGCCTAAAACTTCTAAATTTTGTTGTAGTGATGTATAGATGTGGTCATTTGTTTATTCACGTACTTGTTTACTTAGAGGTCATATCGTGAAAACTTCTAATAGAGTATGGAAGAAAGTCATCATAGAAGACCTAAGTAAAAATCCTCTGAAGATAGAAAAAGGGAAGCAACACACATACACACAGTCTGACTGGCTACTGGTTATCCAGACCCACTGCTCAGTCAGTATGGCAGTCACTAGCCACATGTGACTTTTGCACCCTTGACAAGTGGCTCATGGAAATTAAAATGTGCTCTAAGTTTAAAATACATACCAAATTTCAAAGATGTCATTTAAAAAAGAAAAAGAATATAAAAGAGCTCATATTTTTATATTGACTTATATTGATTTGAATTACATGTTGAGATGATAATTTAGGTGTACTAGGCTCTATAAAATGTGTTACTAAAATTAATTTCACTCATTTCTTTTTACTTTTCAAGTTAGCCACTAAAAATTTTAAATCGTATATGTGGAAAAAAAAATCAAATACGTGGCCCATGTTGTGTTTCTACTTGACATTACCAACCATTTAATGTAATTTCTGTCCTTGAACACTGAATTTTAGCTCTTGGCATCTGAGGAAAGGGAGTATGGGTTAGACAATCCTCCTTATCTGATTAAAGCAAACTTGCTTTTATTTCTGAGAGACAAACATTTTCCTGGGATTAAATTACAGAAGAATTCATCTCATGGATCTTACACAGACAATAGTAGGCAACAGGGAACAATGTCTGCAATCCTGTTTTTACAGAAAATGCAAATTGCTATTCCTTTAGTTATTTTTTCTACTTTTATTAAAAAAATAAACAAAAATCCCTAAGCATCTAGTATCAAAAGGTACATCAAGAGAAACTTCTCTTTAAGAGACAAAGCACTGAGGTCTGATTATGTCTGTTTCTCTCCCATCCCCTTTGATACATACTAAAATCCTGAAAATACTTCAGAGTAATCAATGGAAATATTGTCCATTTCCATGTGTCCTAAAAAAAGTAAGAGCCCAAAATTTGAAGGAATCACACCATATGTTTTAGCACAATAAGTTAGTGAGAATTGCTTTGATTTATTTCAACATTACTCCTAATCTTCTCAATATCTGTATAATTCTCTGACTAGGAACAACTCAAAGAAAGTCCACCTGTACTGCATAAGCACTCAATAAATATTTTTCAATGAATTCATACATCCTCCTTTCTCTTGTAACCTAAGTCTTAGGAGGAAAGTGCCATTTTGGGTAAAGCTATCCATGAAGCTGGTATATCCCCCAAAGAAACTCATTTAGTAACATATCTTTAAAAGACATCAAGAAACAGAATATGTCAGCTAGGGGGAGGGTTGCTGGCAGGTGGGGTCAGCACATGTTCTTTGTTTCCCATCCCTATCACACGGATGCAAAAATTCAGCACCTCTAAATCTCCTCTGACAGAATCCAATCAATGTTGAGTGGACTGAAGTCATTAAAGGACATTAGCAGCTGAGAATCACATACATGTCTTGTTAAAAATAAAATAAAATAAAGGCCTTAAAAGATCCTTACTAGACATTGTTTTTCCCAAGGTGGGGGGGATTATTATTTTCTCCACCACTACTAGAGTAGGGTCCCCAGTTTCCTGGCTTTCCTTCTTGCCCACTACATGAAATATCCCAAATGTCATCCACTTCCTATGTTTGGAGCCCCTCCTCTGCTAAGCTTGTCCTTGGGGTATCAGCCTCTATCTCAAGTGGTTTACTAAAACATTTATTTCCCAACATATCCTCTTTCTAGGAGGAACTGTGGTGTACAACCTCCCCTCCACTTTGTTACATTATGACCCTCATGGTTTTTGACTCAAGCTCTGTGTCTCTGCAGATCAGATCCCAGCAGTCCTGACCATGGTTCATCAATGATTGAGCAAGATCTTGCTGCCCTAGATGCCGAAATGACCCAAAAGTTAATAGACTTGAAAGACAAACAACAGCAGCAGCTGCTTAATCTTCGACAAGAGCAGTATTATAGTGAAAAATACCAGAAGCGAGAACATATTAAACTGGTAAGTCCAAGAAACACAATTGTGTTTGTATAGATTGGACCCTCTTTTCTATAGAAAACTCTTGATGCTCTTGGATAACTTTAAAGAGAAACAGTGGGTGTTCCTGGCGGGCTCAGTCAGTTGGATGGCTGCCTTCAGCTCAGGTCATGATCCTGGAGTCCCAAGATCGAGCCCCATGTCAAGCTCCCTGCTCAGCGGGGATCTGCTTATCCATCTCCCCCAACACCTCCTCCCCCCAGCTCATGTTCTCTCTCTCCTTCACCTACTCTTTCTGAAATAAAAAAATAAAATCTTAATAATAATAATAAAGAAAGACAGTGGGGGTTCTGGCTGGCACCTTCCTCTGGCTTCCTTAGCCAGTAATCTGACCTTGATGCCAGGTTATAGAGTGAGGTAAGATACATTTTTCAGATCCATATTGTGATGTGATTTAATGCATGCTTAACATAAAAGCACAATCAAAACCCAGTATTTGGACTTTAAAAAGCAATGAAATAATTTCTTATAATTTGAAATTGCATAAGAACACCTCGTGTCTGCCATTCTAATATTTTACAAGCTCCACTGTTCCAACATCTTCACTGAGCTCCTCTCTGTTCCCCGAAGATGTTATGTTTTATTGTCTTTATTTTCACTTATTTGGGGGTTATAGTTTTGAGGAAAGGGGGAGAATCTTTGAACTCCTAAAAGGAATTTTAAAAAATGCTTATTTTGTTTCAAGAAAATTAAGAACATGCTACAAATAAACGTTCGATATTTTTGGTGTCAGCAGGCCTTGCAGGCACTAAACAATAGAGCCCACTCTCCTACATTTAGAGGGGTATCTACATGGCTGGTATGGGACGTTGTCTACCCAATTGCTGAGGCCCCCTGTGGAAGGAAATGCCATAGTCCCCCTTAGTGATCACTTTGCCCTCCAGGATGTTTTCTCAAAGATTGTGACATTCTCTCCACTGTTGTTGATGCCTGGAAACGTAGCAGGGTCGTGATAAATATTTGGTGACAGATTAAATGAATTAAATGATAAAGTAGCCTTGAAAACAAGTGCATGCCCCAAACAAAACCAATGAGTAAGCTAATAGAGATGAAAAGCGTGTAGCCAGAGTTTGTATGAGTTTGTATGTTTCTGCTTTGGAGCTAGGTGGATGGTTTAGCCGTCATTGCAAAATAGGTGATTCAGTATCCTGCTGTTAAGCTAGTGCTAGTTGCCCAGTGATAATATGCAAACGAGCAGGTCAAAGTCACCTAAGGAGCGTTTCAAACATCAGATTCCACTTGGCTGGTCAGTCTCGACTTCACACGCATCAGAATCACTCGGAAGGCCTGTTGTAACACAGATTGTTGGCCCTTGCTCCGAATTTCCGCACTGTGAGGACCGCTGCCAGATTCCTAAATGTATGGTCTGAGGATTTATTTTTAACGAACTACGCCTAATTTGGGGGGTGGGGCTGCCTTGTCTGTGAAATAAGATCTGAGCCATGAAGGAAAGGTAGGGCAAGGATCAGGTTCAGTGTAAGGAAGGGATTGCCTGACAGGCCAGAGAAAGTCAAAGTAAATCTTAGTGAGAAATAATGGCTTTAAGACCTCCTTACAATCCTAACCACTGATTTTCTCCAGTACCTCATCCCTGGCACTCCAGAAAATAACAACAATAATAAAAATTAAAATAATAACCATGTATTGAGCATTCACTGAAGGGGCCCTACCCTGTGCGAAACCATTTACAGAAATTGTCTGATTCCATCCTTACATCAACCATCCCTGGGGTTTAGTATTACTGTCAGCTTATTTTGCAAATAAACAGAGCAATTCAGAACTAGAAAGTGATAAAGTTGGGAACCTTGGTCAGAGACTCTAGAGGCCCTGCTTTCTAACCATTGTGTAGAGACCTCTGGCAGATTTCAAGCCAAGCTTATCATAATAACCTCATCTCTACTCATATAAGACGTGTACAGCCAATGCCTTCATTGCAATGACTAGGATACTGTACCATCTCTCTCGCACTCTTCAACACCTCTATTATCCAGGCCATGCAATTCACTCTTTTAAAGTGGTCTTTAGTATATTCAAGGTTATGTAAAACCATCGGCACAATTTTAGAACATTTTATCCCCTCAAAAACAAACCCTCATTCATTCATTCATTAAATATGTATTAGATACCTACCCAGTAAATATTGAAGAGGATAAAAATGACAACAATCCCAACCTTTATGGAGATTACATTCTAGATGAGGGGTCAGACCATGAACAAAATAATTTGATTAGTGCACCTGGGTGGCTCATTTGGTTAAATGTCTGCTTCCATCTCAGGTCATGATCTCAGGGTTCCTGTGATTCAATGTTGAGTTGAGCTCCCTGCTCAGCAGGAAGTCTGCTTCTCCCTCTCACTCTGCCCCCTCCTCCCATGGCTTCTTCTCTCTCTCTCTCTCCTCTCTCTCTCTCTCTAACAAATAAATAAAAGCTTTCAAAAAAAGTTGACAAATATGTAGTATATCAGGTGGTCCTAAGGATTAGGAGAAAAATCAATGAGAAATGGGGAAATAGGGAGTGAGGGTGGCGGGAAAGTTGAGGAGCCTGCTTTGAAATTTTAAGTTGAATAACCAGGGAAGGGCTCACTGAGAGAGCTGACTTGGGAGGGAAGGACTCACCTCTTCAAATACCTAGGACAGAGGATTAGCAAATGCAAATACTGGGTCAGTAATGGGGCTGTCTGTAGGGGGACCAGCAGGCCGGCTCTGTCTGAGATGTCAGAGATGGGACTTCTGAGGCTGGGGACAGAACTCTTCAAGTTCTCTGTGTTTCATTCAGGGTGAAGTTGATGCCACTAGAGGGTTTTTCGTGGAGGAGCAACATGACCTGAAGTAACCTTTACAAGGATCACTCTTCTAGTACACAGTGAAGAGCAGAGCCCGAGGAAAGGGCCATCCCAATGCAGTGTAGAGTTCAGATGAATGGTGGCCCATGGGTTTAGAAGTCCTGGGGTTCTCTGACAGATGACTGCAGGTGACAGACAGGGTGACTATTACTTGGAGGATGAGGCAGTCCAGCCATAATCATCTGGGGTTGCCCCAAAGTTCCAACCCCTAGCAAGATTCCCTTTCCTAAGGAGAGAGATGCAGTAATTCAGCATAAGAGGAAAACTCGATAGTCATGGGAGAGTCCCAAACCAAAAATTCAGAGTGTGGATGAGAACAGTAGCCCAGACACGCTCGAAGGGCCTTTCAGGGAGCAGGGGGCATTGCAAATGGGTGCAGAAATCACAGGGAAGAGTTGCCCAGGCTCGCTATCACAGGAGGAACACCTAACGTGAGGCCCCACATGACATCCCACCCCACCAGAGGAGGTCACAGACAGTGAGGTTTTCTCCAAGACAGAAAGGCAGGCTGGGAACCAGGGAAGACTAAGTTGAGCTTCTAAGTGGAAAATTACCCTGTAAGGACACTGGAGCAGAAGAGGTAGTGAAACTCCTCCTGGGAGGGGGGGGTGGCAGTCCTACAACAAGTGTTCCTACTCACTTCTCCCTAAGAAAGAATGAGTGTGTCCATAATAAAAGCTTTGGAGCTCCTGGTGGGCTCTGTCCATTGAGCGTCTGCCTTCAGCTCAGGTCATAGGATCCTGGGATTGAGTCTTGCACTGGACTCCCTGCTCAACCGGAGGGTCTCCTTCTCCCTCTCCCTCTGCCTGCTGCTCCCCCTGCTCATGCTCTCTCACTTGCTTGCTCTCTCAAATGAAAAAATAAAAAAATTTTATTTATTTATTTATTTATTTATTTATTTATTTATTTATTTATTTGATAGAGTGAGAAACACAGAGAGAAGGAACACAGGTCGCGGGAGAGAGAAAGAAGCAGTCTTCCCGCTGATCAGGAAACCCAGTGCGGGGCTCAATCCCAGGACTCCGGGATCATGACCTGAGCCAAAGGCAGATGCTTAATGACTGAGCCACCCAGGAGCCCCATGAATAAATAAAATCTTAAAAAACAAACAAACAAAAACTTTGAAGGGTTGTTCAGAAAAACATACATACATGTTCCAGCCAGTCCGGCCCTTTCAGGCCAAAGTATACTCAAAATACTCACCCTGTCATCTCTGCAATTGTCAATTTGGGTTTCAGAAAAAGTCCTGATGCCTTTGAACACAGTTGTATTCTTTTATGAAGGTGAAGGCCCAAACACTTAGGATTTAGAACTGTACAAAGTTTGTTTTATGGTCATTTGGAGGCATCCACAATTCTACTACATGCTCTTAGTTGGTACATATCAGAACTTTCTATCACTCCATTTGTAACAGTGTGAAATTGTTCTGCCAGGAAATCTTCTGACCGAGAGCACCAGAAGTGTTAGTTCTATCTTTGGGTGTGGATCCGAGTGATGAACAGGCCTCTCAGACTAAATTAGACAAATGGAAGTGTAATTAAAAAGCAAGTAGGCCCCAGGTAAAAAGGGAAATTTGGGTGATGAGGAAAATTAAACAAGATATTTCATCTCCCAAAATTGGTTTGGGAATTAAACACAGATGTGTTTAGGATAAAGTCTATACATTTCAAGTGCTGGCCCCCACGATGCAAGGACCAAGAAAGCATTACATCAATAAAGTTCCTACGAAACCAATAAAAACTCAATTATTTGTGGGATGCCTGGTGGATCCAGTTGATAAAGCATGTGACTCTTGATCTTCGGGTCATAAGTTCAAGCCCCATGTGGATGTAGAAATTGAGTATAAATAAAATCTTTAAAAAAAACTCCTAATATTTGCAAAACACTGGAGATGAAGAGAGAGGAAAAAGAATGTGATTACCACACACTCAGGGAGCCTGTATCAGAAGATATAATAGCATATGATAAGGGAAATAATAAAGATATCAGCAAATTGAAACAAAAACCTGGAGGTGGGAGCCGTTTATGTAACTCTATGAATTGATAAATACCAACAGAATATTTTTGAGGCAATCATTCATAGGAGGCGTGAAATGCACACCAAGCTTCATAGACACTAGAGCTTCAAAGACATTTTTATACCCATCTAAAGAAGAATCTTTTTCCTTAAAACTCTGTATCTAAATAGCTCTGCAGCCTGGTTACTCAAGTGTGGGTCCCAAATCACCTGGGAGACCATGAGCCCTGCAATCTCCTGCCCCACCTCAGACCTGCCAGATCACAATTTGCATTTTAATAGGCGTCCCAGGTGACTTGTTACACATTCAAGTTAAAGAAGCACAGTTCCAGAGCCATCATCCTGGTCTTGCTCAAAATGCATTTTGGAATAAGGCTAAAGTTCCTTTTAGTTGAAATGGAAGATACAGCATGCGTTCCATTATTCACAGCTTAACCATCAAGCTGGAGGGGTACCGATTGGTGCCCAAGGCACAGGGCCTGTGGAAATCACTCATTCCATTTCCTGCCTATAGGGGCATCAGAAGAAAACAGTTACTTTCAATTACAGCTGAGTAAAAATAAAGAGGCAAATTCCCTGGGGTGCCTGGGTGGCTCAGTTGGTTAAGCCACTGCCTTCAGCTCAGGTCATGATCCTTGAGTTCCAGGATCGAGTCTGCATTTGGCTCCCTGCTCAGCTTCTCCCTCTGACCAGTTCCCTCTGACCGGTTCCCCTCTTGTGCTCTCTCACTCTTTCTCTAGTTCAAATAAATAAATAAAATCTTGGGGCACCTGGGTGGCTCAGTTGGTTAAGCGACTGCCTTCGGCTCAGGCCATGATCCCGGAGATCCGGGATCGAGTCCCACATCGGGCTCCCTGCTCAGCTGGAAGCCTACTTCTCCCTCTCTCACTCCCCCTGCTTGTGTTCCCCCTCTGGCTGTGTTTCTGTCAAATAAATAAAATCTTAAAAAATAAATAAATAAACAAACAAACAAATAAATAAAATCTTTTAAAAAAAGATGTAAATTCCCCAACCCCATTCAAGTTCTTGCACTCCCTAAAATCTCTCCATAAATATTTTGAAAATCTATGAACTCCAACTAGGGACCCCTGTTCCAACGGTAGGGCTAGGGAATCTGCTCTAACTTCATCTGTTTTTCATCAACAGCCATAGAGTGACCTCAAGTTGGGTCATATCATTAGCATTAGGTTTTCATTTTAAAAGTGACTTTGTTATGGGGCACCTGCGTGGCTCAGTTGGTTGAGCACCCGACTCTTAGTTTTGACGCAGGTCCTTGTCTCAGAGTCGTGACATCGAGCCCCATGTCTATAAGGCTCGGCACTCAACAGGGAGTTTGCTCAAGATTCTCTCTCTCTCTCCTTCTGCTCCTCCCCTACTACTCCCTCTCTCCCTCTCTGTTTAAAATAAGTAAATAAATCTTTAAAAGATAATAAAAATAAAAGTGACTTTGGTGAGAGAGAATCTTATGGGGTCCCTCTGGGGCCTCTTGGTGACTGTCAGTAATGAGCCCCAGTATCACATTCAAGCTTAAAAACCCATAGTCCAGTGAGAGGAGACTGCATAGTGATGTTGCTGAGTTTACTTCTCAACTGCAGAGGTGCCTCGCCCACCATTTTGTCTTCTTTCTTTTTCTTTTTTAGGCTTCAAGACAAGGTTTCTTCTTTTTTTTTTTTTCTCATAGTCATCACACTATTTATCCTCTGCAGAGGCTTGTTTTGCTCTGCTTTGCTCCCTATATTTTCTCCTCTTTCTCATATTTTAAATCTCCCACTTGTGCCAGACCCATTCATTCCTCCCTTCCTTCAAAGCAGCTTTAATGGCTGCTATTGTTCTTATACAGTCTTCCACTTATCTCACCAGCTATCATTTCTGGGCCTTAAACCAACTTTAGGACCCATCCCCCTGAGTGCCCCAAGTCCCTGCCAATCCTGGGAATTAAAAGCTGCATTTTGCCGTGAAAGCTCTGGGTGAATCCTGACCAGCGACTAATGGATGGCCCACCAGGGTGTGAGTAAGGATCAGTGAAGGTCTAGAGTCAAATGTCATTTCCGGCCATTACTCTTCCACTGAGTAGCTTTGTGACCACTCTGAACTTTCATTTTCTCATTTGTCCAGTGGATGTAAGAATAACCCTCATTTCACAGAAGTGTAAGGAGGAATAATGAGATAATGTTCACAAATCATTGTTTTCAATGAAGCCTTTTTTTAAAAAATAATGCCTGAATTAACTAGGAAATCTTGACTTCAAATATAAATGTGTATTGCAGTTTTTGACATCCTGCTACAGCTTGATGGAACTCATTGCCTTCTTTTTGATGACCTCTATGAGCACCATTCGCTTTTGCAGCCTGTAAGGAAGCCAACCGTGAATCTTCTCCCTTCTATGGTCAGTCAGCTGAACTATATGAGCCAGGAGTAATTTAGCACTAAGAAGTAACTCTACTGAGTCGTGATATTATTCTGTCTTCCTCCAATACTCTGACTTCAACATGGAATTATTTTCTTAATAAATAAATGACTTAACTTTCCTAAAAACTTTACATTCTTTGCCAAATAAGAAATGACAAATAAAAGACTTTAGTAGTGAAGTAGAGAATGGAAGAATTATCAAAATGTATTCTTATTTGTCAATTTTTCTGATTCCCGTGGGTAACCCTAATAGGGTGGATGTTGTTCTTTTCATATATATATGAGATGTATGTGTATCCAAATATGTGCCACATATATATGAATAGAAATTATCTTTATCTTAAATTCCATTGCTTTAATTATGAGCAGAAATGAGTATATTTCCATATACGTATTGGCCATTTGTATTGCTTTTTTTTTTTTTTTTTTTGACAGGAAGTAGGATTTATTGGTGGGGATGAATAAGGAGAGGGCAGCACCAAGGCTCTCATGAGTGTGAGGCCCACCATTTGTCCAGGGAGCCATGATGAGTGGTGTATATCACCCCACAGCCATCTGGAATGAGCTGCTTTTCAACCACCATGTCCTCAGTTCATTTGTATTAAACATATTAAAACCCCACTTCTTGGAAATGTGGCTCCCCTGGTGGTCAGGGAACTTGAACTTGGCCCCGAGTAGGGCCTTAATCACATGCTCCTTGTTCTGCACATTTGTACTGATGGATATGGTGACTTGGCCAATGTGGACCTGGTCACTGTGCTCTGGGGCTTTCCAGAGGCTAGAGTGAGGATAGCACCAGCAGAAATCCCTGTCCATTGAAAAGGGCTGTTTCCAAGGTGCCTTAGGGCAGCCAATACAAACAACAGGCTACCGTTTGCAACCACTGCACACCAGGCCCCCAGGGGAGAGTACAGTCAGCTTAATTGGCCGCAGATTATAGTCTTTTTTTTTTTTCTTTTTACAAACTGTCATTTACATCCATCACCTACTTTTCTGTTGGATTTTCTCCTTTCTTTTTGGCCCACAGAGTTCATGTGGTATCTTTTCATTTATTATTTTGGGAGGTTGGGGAAGTTAGAGAGTGTGAAATACACATATAATCATTCATGCATCAAAAGTCATCAAAGGCTTCCTGTGGTCCTCATACTGATTGGGGTATTCCTGTAGATCAAGCCTACACAGTATGCCCATCTTTATCAGGTAGCTTTGTTTCATAACAAACACCTCAAAACTTATTACCTTAAGATGACAATCTGTTTAGCTCTTGATTCTGTGGTTAGCAATTTGAGCTTGACTTAACTGGATGCCTCCTCTAGTCTTGGCTGGGTTCATTCATATGCCTTGGCTGGAGTTCATTCCCGTGTGTCTGGTTCAGCTGTCCATCACCTAGGGCCTCTGCTTTTGGAGGTTGGCTGGTCATTCGCTGGATGAAGACAGGTGACTGATCCATGTGTCTCATCATCCAGCAGGCTACTCTGGGCTTGTTCATGTGGAAATTGAAAAAGATGCCACCTGAGAGCAAGAGGAAATGGACAGGGTGATTTGAAAGATCTTAGAAACTTCTTCCTCCTTCTTTGGTCAAAGCAAGTCATAAGATTGGCCCAGATTCAAGAGGTAGATTCTATCTCTTTTTTAGAGAACCTGCAAGTCACATTACAAAAAGTGTGAATACAGGAAGTGGTGGAGAATTAGGGCAATAATCTGCACACAGCCCTCATAATTTGGATGTGAGATGCAATAAAATAATCCAGGGAAAACTTAACATGGTGCCTAGAAGGTTGTCCTCATTCTTTACCAAAAGACTATTTGTGCAGGATTTAAACTGAGAACACATAACATCCATTTTTAGTTGTATAGCTTTTGCTAAACCATTTCACCCATTAGAGTGCCTGTAGCTCATTTTTAAAACAAAAAGTGTGTACAAGGATGCTTATAAAGTCTCCCTCTGACAGTAAAGCTGATTTCCCTTAATTATAGAATCGGAGATGACCCAACTCTCACACCTATTAAAATAATAATGGGGGGTTTCAGTTTAAAACAATAAACTTTGGTTTTTCTTGTGTGTGTACATTCAGTATATCTTAATGTACTTTTATGTGTAAATTGGTTACTATTTAGGTAATATTAAGGGGAAAAGTCAGGAAATGGAACCATCCCCAAAGGCAAAGAAAATAATAGTTTTGACTTGTGTCAACTTAAAAAAGCTTAGAGAACAGAAGGAATTCTGCTGGAAGGAAAATTCCAAAATAGAACCCACAAGTCTGATCATTTCATTTGTGCCCTCTGGAATTACAGGACTCATTGCATTCCATTTGACAAGTCAGGGATGCTGAAATGATGTATTTTGTGTTAAGAAAAAAAAGTAGCTGACATGCTGTGGTATTTATCTTCATGGGCAGCCCTTCTGAGTCTGGATTCCAAAGGGACTGTTGAAATATTAAGCCCGTGATTTATTGCCCTGTTTTAGTAACAAACCACAGGATAAAGCATGTATCTTTTAATCAGATCTCCTTTGCTAATTATTTGAAAATCTCCGGTTTGAACATTATTGCTACTTTCCCACATCTGAGTGATAACTGATATTTATTTATTTTGTTTATTCTGAATTAAATTGTCTTGACATCCTTTAAAATTACGAAGCCTTACCCTAAAATTGTAGTGGTTTGGTGGGGGTTTTTTAATTGATTTAATCAGATATGATAATTTCAGTTAACTTAATGAAAGGCAAACATTTTTTTCATTGGCAAAAACCAGGCATCATTAGGATGCCTTAAGTAGAGCTCCCTTTATCAAATTTCTTGATTTTTTAAAAGTTTGAAGGGGTTTCCAGTTGATAGCCTCATAAAAGAATACCAGGAATATCATTCAAGGGAGTATGCTACATTGATCTATTTATGTTTCCCAAAAAACTCAAAAGCTGACATTTACCTCGGCATAACTTAAAAGTGAAAAATACTTTTAAATGTTACAGCTTTAATGGGCCAGCTTATTGACATTGACCAGGAATCCTGGTCAGATTTTCATTTTTATCTATTTATTTTTCTGCCCAGCAGGGAAAAACATTCCAAGGATCCTTTAACATTTGGACTCCAATAAACTGCTATAAATTAGATGTAGCTAGGCAAATTAAAAAAATAATTTCGTAGGTATGAAAGGATATCTCAGACAATGATAATTGACCTTGGAGTCCAAGACTGTGTCCTCCTGAGAAGAAAAGAGAGCTAGTGGAGAACATCGGCTCCACATGGACTGAGTCTGTCTATTGGCTCACGGTTGGACATCACAGGTGCTCAGTTAATATCAGTTGACTGACTGAATAAATATTTCTCAATTCGAACGGTCAGATACACCCCACCTTGCATTTAAATTCTCAGTAATGTGCTTAATTCATAGATTATTACTTAGTTTAGAAGCATCATAAATTAATTCTCTGTAGAAGAAAAAACAAATCAGAATGAAAATTCAAAGTGAATGCTTTAGAAGGTGGAATCTTCTCTAGATATTACTGGAAGGGGGAAGGAAGGTGGGCTGTGCCTGATGGGTGAACATTCTCTACTTGACTTTTGCTCTTGTTCCAAAACTGTCCTTCTTAAGAGGAGACTAAACAGGCCAACTTCTGTCCACATTTTTTTTTAATCCCTTTTGAGTTAGAGTCAAGGAATTATTCTCTTCCATGGAAACCATTCTCTCACCCTTACAACTAACCCAAGTGAATTTCAGCACAGAGTTGAAAACAAGCATGAAATTGTATTCCCATGGGGCTTTTCTTTTTCACTCCATAAAAGGTTTGGAACATTTAACTCGGAGAGTTGTCAGGAGTGGTAAACAAATAAGCCCAATATCTGAAATGTGTCTATTCCTTTGGGCCAGAGAAAAGAATCATACTAAAAAGTTAAAATTAAATGTTGTTTACTGCATTTCAGTTTAACCATGTACTCTCTTGGGTTTGTTTTTTCTTTTTTTTTTGCCCTGGGAATTCTAAGCTAATCTTTTCTTCTTTCCTATTCTCAGTGAGTTGACTAGTTCTTTGAGTAGAGCCTGCCTGCTAATAAATACACCAAAAGTGAGTGTATCCTTACATTAGTTAAAAAGCACTCCAGTTATTGTGTGAAAAATCCCTCTTCTGGGTCCCATCTTCACATCTCACGCAATGGAAATCCTGGACCTGATACTCAGAGAAGCTTCTTTTTCTTATTTGGGATTTTTTATTTTTTATTTTTTATTTTATTTTATTTTTTTTAACAATTTTTTTTTTTTTATTGTTACTAAATTTTTTTTTCCAGTGTTTCAAGATTCATTCCCCATTCCCCACACCCAGTGCTCCCCGCTTTAGGTGTCCCCAGTACCCACCACCAGGCTCTCCCATCCCTCC